>MU864399.1:0-37031 GCA_033296905.1 Podospora australis | reverse complement strand
CGCCCCCGGCCCGCCGGGGCCCCCCCCCCCGCCCCCCGGCCCCGCCCCCCCCCCCCCCCCCCCCCCCCCCCCCCCCCCCCCCCCCCCCCCCCCCCCCCCCCCCCCCCCAGAACAGAATAAAGAGCATACCGGAAGTAATAGCAATAAACAACATGAAGATGGACCGTTCAGGATACCGGTCGCCAATGGTGGCGGACACGGAGGGGAACCATTCTTCTGGGTATCCATACCATTCGTTCTGGACGATCTTTTTGTAATGGAGCGCGGAGCCGATCACGAGCGCGCTGAGGAAAGCCACTGGGGACAGGGAGGGGTGACGCCGTTAGCTATCAATCAACATTGCTCTTTTTTTGGTTCCTAAAAAGAAGAGCTATTACACACAAGAGGCAACGACAGTATGCGACCAGCTGACCCATTGACCATTGAACGAGAGCACGACGCCGGCGTCCTTGTCCTTGTACCGGGAGGACGACGCCATCTTTTATTCGCGGGGTGATTCGCGCGCGGGTGATCGCGGGTTTATCGTCGAAAAGCGAAAGTTGTCAAGGGAAAACGGGCGCAGGGTCTTTAGGATTGCGTAAACATTTCAGACTGCTTCAATGTCGTGTGGTACACTGAAAATGAAAAAAAGAACACGACAAGAGAAAGAAAGACGAAAACGAGACAACATCCAACAGAACAACAGAAAGGAAAGGATCACCCCAACATCGAATAAGATGCAACCACCAAGAACGCCGGAAACCTCGGCGCCGTCCGATTTCAGTGAAATCCGATGATGCCAAGCCGCTGACGGGGTGGCCCCAACCCCTCGGTCCGGTCTTGGTCTTGGGGGTTCCAGGGGTACAGCTGCGGTGAGTTTTAGTGTGAAGGTCTCGGTGTGCAAGGTGTGAGAGAGATAACGAACTGCCCCACTAAAAAGTTCAGTTTTGGATCTCAACTCCAAGCTTTTGGCTGAAAGCTGTTGACGATCCATCTCCGCCAGAGACCTAATTGACCTGCCAAACCACCTCCCAACACCGAATTTTCAATTTTATCGGCAGTCGATCTTGAAGTATGGCCGGAGTCGCAGATAAAGCCCGCTTTTACCTCGAGCGCGCAGCTCCCGAGCTCCGCGACTTTGAAGAAAAGGAAATCTTCTCCAAGGTACTGCTTTCTCTTCAGCATTTGCGATTGCTTTTTTTTTTTCGTTCGTGAGCTAACCTTGTCCCTTCGCACAGGAAGAAATCCGCAACCTAGTAGTAAAACGCTCCGACTTCGAGCACCTCGTCCTCTCCCCCCGTACCAAACCGACTGACTTCCTCAACTACGTCGACTGGGAAAAGTCCCTAGACAAACTCCGCGCCAAACGCTGCCGCCGCCTCAACATCCGCAACTCCTCCTCCCACGCCAGCCAGGCCCGTACTTTCGGCATCTTCGAGCGCGCCGTTAACAAGCACCCGGGCAACATCCCCCTCTGGCTCGCCTACCTCGACTTTGCCGCCTCGGCCAAAGCCACGAAAAAATGGAAGCGCATCATCACCCGCGCCATCCGCTTGCACCCCTCCGACGCGAACCTCTGGACCCTCGCCGGACGCCGCGCCGCCCAAGATGGCGACATGGAAAAGGCTCGCGCGCATTTCCTTCGAGGATGTCGTTTCTGCACCCAGGAAGTAGGACTCTGGATCGAGTACGCCCGGTGCGAAATGGAGTGGTTGGGCAGGATAGAAGCGAAAAAATCCGGCAAGGGGGTGCGCAAGGGGGTCAACACAATGGAAGCCATCAAAGCGACGGAAGCCGTTCAGGACGGTGACATGATTGAATTCGACGACGAGGAAGACGAGAGCGATGACGGAGAAGAGAGAATGATGCTCCCCGACCCAGACGCGGACGGAGGAAAACTCAAGAAGAAACCAGTGTTCGACGAGGAGACGACAAGGAAAATGGAGCAGAGCCCTGCGCTCAGCGGCGCGATACCCATGGCTATTTTCGATATATCGAAGAAGCAACCGTTTTACGGGCCCCAATCGGCCGAGGCGTTTTTTGATCTGTTCGCGAGGTTCAGCAAGGTTTCGTCGCAAGGCAAGATCGTGCAGCATGTTCTGGCGGCAATGGAGGAGCAGTTCAGCGGACACCCGTGCACGTGCAGCTGCCAGATTCGGCAGCCGGTGATTGGGGTGGATGTTTTGAGTGCGGAGTTCCCCAGGGCGTTGAGGGAGTCTCTTGGGCGGCTCAAGACGGGGTTGGAGACGACTACAGACAGAAAGGTTCTGGCGGAGAAGATGGCTGGTTGGGTGGGAAGGATCCTAGCGGTGGAGGGCTTGGATGAGGGTATTGTTACGGTGTTGGAGCATACGAAGCGGTCGTTGGAGGAGTTGTCGTCGGCGAATTGATACCCATAATTAGAGAAGATTGTTGGGGGGCAAGGTTGATATTAAGCATTATTTATGGATTTGGTACTTTGATATATTACAATATTCTGGCAGATAAGCCATTTTCATGACTTAGATTTGATAAGGCGTTCACACCTTTCTGGCTTTCTCCTCGGCGATCTTGTTCAAATATTCCCACTCGACCGCGCTGACTTTGCTTACGCTGAGCCGTGACTGCTTGATCATTTGCATGTTTTCAAGGGGCTTTCCTGGGGTTCCTAGCTCTTTGAGCTCCTTCAGCCCGATGGGAACAGCAAACTTGCTGCGGAACTTGACGTGGACCACGCTCCATTTTGGGTCTGACGGCTTGGAGTTGGCATCATAATAAGGAGCCTTGGGATCATGTGCAGATACTGGTGATTATTGTTAGTTTTACTAATTGCAGCACGAAGGTGATAACAAGATGACAGGACTTACAATCTGGCGAGTGCTCCTGGACAATCTCCATGGTGCCCGCGATCCCAGGCTCCTTGCAATTGGAGTGGTAGAAAAACGCGAGATCTCCCTTCTTCATGGCGCGGAGGTTGTTTCTTGCGGCGTAGTTGCGGATGCCTTTTTGTATCAATATCAGCATCCATTTCGAAAAGGACGCGATCTTGACAAGAGGTGTTACGTACCATCCCACGGCTCAGGCTCCGTTTTGGCGGCGAGGTCATCAATCGAGAACTTGACATCTATGCCATTCTCGTACCGGGTCTCGGGCTCGGCTTTCAGGAGCCAGTAGTTCTTCCCTTCAGTTGAAGTCGCAGCATTGGAGGCCGGGGCTGAGGAGTCAGAGGTTGTCCCATTTGTCTTTGCGGTGGTTTTGCTTTTCGCGCTAGGTTTTGCTGCTGCCTTCTTGGCAGGAGGCGGTGATGATCCCGTTTTCTTAGCATGTTGTTTAGCAGGGCGACCCCTTTTTGCTGGTGGCTCGTCACTTTGCTCGGCCTCTTCAGACTGTCATATCTTGTTAGCATGAGACGATATACTCATGTTAATTCATCAAGAAAAATACCTGGTCATCGATCTCTTCTTTTACGGTAGCCTTCTTCTTCTCCGCAGGCTTCTGCTTGGTCTTTCCAACTTTTGGAGTCGGAGCAAGGACAGC
The DNA here is from genome assembly GCA_033296905.1 of Podospora australis. Taxonomy (NCBI): domain Eukaryota; kingdom Fungi; phylum Ascomycota; class Sordariomycetes; order Sordariales; family Podosporaceae; genus Podospora; species Podospora australis. The sequence continues at coordinate 33,536 of MU864399.1, read as the reverse complement.
CTCGTCGTCACCGTCTATTTTCTGCCGACGGAGTGATCGCCGGCGCGATGGTTCTTCTGTTGCTGCCGTCTCGGCGTGTGTTGACTTTCTTTTTGGCATGTTGGCAAAGTTACAATTGAACCCTGTGTTATTACCTTGACGAAAGACAAAAACGAGTTGATTATTCCGTGAGATGGCTTTTTGAGATGATGGTGGTTTTATTGCTCGAAATATCAAGGTGGTTGACGCTGATCTGGTGGTGTAGAATTGAACCCCTGCCAAAACAGTGCGAGTGGGACTGGTACGTGTTCTGACGAGCATGGGCAACCCCTTTTCGGCCAAAGGTTTCATAGCTGATATTCATTCTAACACTAGATACATCAGTCTACGAAGTGATGAGTCGACATTAGTAACGGCTGAATAAATTGAGGTCCTTATTTCTACGGTTTTGCAGATCCAAGTGGTAGGTTCATCTGGATACGTACGACATATCCACAGTGCCGGATTTCATCACAGAGAGAGAAGCTCAACTCCCGAACCTTGACCATCGTTCATCGGCCCGAAGCACGATCGGGAACCAAGCGATATGCATTTGAGCAGTGACAAGGTGTAAAAGGGAGAAAAAAAAAAAGATATGGCAACTTGGAATTCAGCTCCTTAGGAATTAGGTGTACTTATGGCGTATACATACATCAAGATCTTCCAACGGTTCCGGGTTGACCGCCCACTGACTCCCTGTCATGGTGGTGCCGTCCATACCGACGACGTGGGGGCTGTCTGCGGCTGAGTGACCGGTCATAATCTTCAAAAGCAAACACGTTCCAACATTGTCGCACAGATTTCGAGAGGAAGAATCCGATGATAACGCCGACGTGGGATCTGACGTGTCGCGGGCAAAGTCACAATGGTTTACCCGCATGTAGGTTTCTTTACCGTTGTATGCATTCCACTCTCCACCTTGTAGGCAATCCGGTAAACTTCCAATCGTGCGTTTGTCTTTTTGCTGTTCAAATCACCTGTTTTCATGTGTCTCCCGTGCTCAGTCCAATTGCTTTCTGGTAAGGTACCTAGTGTCTCTGTCGACCCCTCCCGGCATTGACAGGCTGCTCTCAAAAATCTTGTCGAGTCGGATCACCATCGAGTCTTTGTTTCAATCGGGTTCATCCGCCCTCAGGGTTTGCTTTGTGTTCGCTATGTACCTCATCAGATTGAGGTTGTGGCTCAATTAGCTCCGGGGGTCGCCTGGTCACTGGTGATGCACAGGAGCACACGAGCAGACATTTGACCCACCCCTGGTTTTCCCCTCAATTGATTTGGGTGCCGCGAGCTTGGCCACTCTTCGCCAGCGTTGTGCCTATCGAACAATAGATGCTTGGGATTTGGGAAGCTGTAATCAGTAATAGAACGCATTCGGAATAAAGTTGGATTTGCAACGACTGTGTCGAGATCTGATTGAAATCAGTCAAAACCTTAACTGTGAAGAATGTGAAGTCGCCCAGTCAAGGCGCCACAGCCCACATCAACTCAGCGCCCTGAACAATGAAGGCAGGGGTTCGGGGAAGAATCGACGAAACAAGCAAGCCGGGGGTTCATCGGGAACATATCAGGTGCGGCCCTATCATCCATGGCCAAGGCCAGAGGTTTAATCAAAATGGATGGAACTCTTCTTTCCTGGCAAGACAGGCCGTGACTGGTCGCGAAGCACAGCAGATCCGTCAGGAAGCGGAAGTACCTATTCGTACCTAGGTGGCTACCCAGAATGTGAAGACAGTGGGGATCCTTAGATAGGTGAGAAAGAGAGAGGCGCCGACAAGGCGGAAGCCAGCGACCAAAGATTCGAGGGTCCGACGAGTCAAGAAGACGAAATAATGAAAAAGGCCCGGGCGCTACGAAGTGGACCGTGGACAGGGCAATCTTCTGACTTCTAGGTGCGGGAGCTTATCCGTGAAAACGGATGGGGAAAGCAAAAGAAGGAGTTGGCGTGTTTGTCGATGAAGAGGGGAAGTTTCGGTTCGGGATGACATGGATGGTGATCATCCATCAGGGGACACAGAGCAGCCCAAAGGGCATTTTGGAAAAGCAGCGAGCTATTTCGCATGCCACTTCCCCTCCAAATGATAAATCAGGTAGAGAAAAGATCGAAATGAGAAATAAAGAACAGCGATTGTCGCAGGACAGGAACCTCACCTCAGAGCCACCAACCAAGCATTTGAGTTTGCTGGGCTGGTTCCGATTCCGTGCTGGTAGTGGTGGCAGGTGCAAAATGCCTGTCAAGTGGTCTGCTGGTCGGAGAATTTTAGTGCCTGGCTGTAAAAGTGACTTCGGTGCTGAAGGGCAGCCGACAATAAATGGCCCAACTACCCACCTTCCCCGACATTTCCTGTCCCTGTTCACTCTCTTGTTCCTCCCTTTGCGCTTTTTCCTCTTCATTTCTTCTCTCGTTAGAACCTCAGAAGCGTTGTCGTTGTTTGTGTCGGCATTTGAACTCGACTGCACTACCACTTCCGAAGTGCCTTTACCCCCCCAAAACGGCCCATCGCTGTTAGTGCAAACGGTCCATCATTCAGAGACGGGGAGCATCATGGCACGAACAGATTCGCAACAGAGGCCATTATGTTATTCTTTTGGTTCACGATGATCAAGAGAGAGAAAATCCGTTAAAACCCCAGGAAATTGTCAGCCGGATTCCTTTCTTTCAGCGACAACTCATTTTGTGAGGAGGCGTCTTGGGTTGACCGATGGACTCGCGGGTGGTCAGTCCGCACCGCCAAAGCCAAAGGCGTGGGTGACAAGGATTGCTTCCGCCAACCCCATGCGGCACCACCTCATACACCCAGACCCCTGGACAAGACGACGGGAGTGACATAAACCACCCGCCCACTCGCAGTCGATCTCTTTCACGAGCCCGAAACCAACTTCGTGGGTGCCCGCCAAACCCAACAGCTTTCCAGGCCAAAAGACCGACTTTTGACTCATCATCAAGCCCACGGCTTGTGAGAATAAGCAAGCCAAAAAGTGAATTAGCGGCAGCGGAGCTGGTATAAGGGGAAGCCATGGGGTCAAGCAACACGCCGAATTTGGAGCGCCGTGCATTCACGGTAATTCCGACCCTCAAAAGTACCTGGCTGGTACTGTCCCCGTCCAGCTTTCTTATTGCTATTTTGGAAAAGGATGCTGGAGGGAACACATCGATACTTTTTGCTCCTGTCGGCATTCCGAGTCTGCGGTTGCAGCTGTGGCTGCCACGAGGCTGTCCTAGCGCCCCATGTTGTGGTTTACACCGTCTGGCATGGGATGTCTCGTCAAGGTTGATGACAACCGGGAATTTGGTAATTCATCCAAAATCATCTTGCAGATGTTGGGTTGATGGAATCGACTCTTTAACATCTCCCGATATATCCCATCGAAAATCGACAAGAGAGTCATCGTTCGAAGCACCGCGATTCAACACGGAAACCACAGTCTCGGCCATACCACTTCCACAGGACCTCCCACCGGATGACAACTTCTTACAGAGAGAAATCCTTCTGGACACCGGGATGATGCGAAGCCATTGTTGGTCTAAACCAGGGCACGTCATCCTTGCTCTCGCTTGTTTCCTGGGATATGGCCAACAGCAGCGCATTCAGGCCACTGCTGGCTGGAATTCCAGTTCTCCCGCGACGAATGAAAGTCAAGGCCAGTCTCAACAAGGGCTGGGATTCAACGGACTAGGTAACGCTGGGTATATCCCTCTGGAGTGGTGCTGTCCATGGTTCCTGAACTGTATTCGGATCGAAGGTGTTCCCAGCTCGAAACGTGGCGTGTTGTTTTAGAGCATGGTGCAGTCCATTTGGATCCAATTTTGGAAGACGCAGCTGGATTGAACCCCGCAGTTAGTGCAGGACACACACGCAACGCTTTCCTCACTGCTTTGGAGGCTGTTGTCTTATCAGATCGCTGATTGGCTAGACCTGCACCAACGACCCACCCAAACTAGTCCATTTTTGAGCGAAAAGGTTTGTCGGCGGAAAAATAACCGGCTGATTTTGCACAGCGAGGCGCTGCTTTCTGTTCGTCGCACCAGCACACGCCTAGAACGGTGGACATCCGACGAGCAACGACGCGCGCGACTTGACTTGGGTACGGAGGTAAGACCTGCTCTTTTGTTTCTTCCATCCACCCTCTCCACACCCGGCTTCCCGATTCGTCTATCCTGTACGGCCATCATCCTCTCAGTCTCGTGATCTAGAAAATACTATAGCACTTGAGCCGTTACAAGGTTTGTTGCTAAGTATTGGTGTTGTGCGAGATCTGATTGCGATTGTTTGGTCGAAAGTGGGAAGTTGTTGAGAGAGAGAGGCTTCGTTAAGGTTTTGGCTGCTGACGACCAGACACTGGTCCGCCGCGCAGCCGCGAAAAGCGAAAATTTCTCGCGGGTCGCTCTTCTCGCAGCACCTATCCAAATCCAATCCATCCATACCGTATACCTACTATCGCATCGCATCGTATCCCCGTCAGCCAATACCTTATTCATTTTCTGGTACGTCAAGCCTTAGCCTGATCGCCTCCACTTTCTTTCTCCCGGAGTTGCTGCCGCCCGGCCATTGTTTGACTTGTTTGCCGCCGCCCGGAGTCTCTGTGTGTGTCTGTCTGTTGCGGCCGTGGCTTGGTCCGTATCAGTTTGTTGGCCGGCCTCGTACTGCGACAACAACCACCGCTGTTTACCGGTCGCAAGTCTTGCAGTTACTCGGCGCATTCAACCAACTTTCCTTTTTCTCTTTTGCGCGGACCTGTTTTTCTGTTGCCCGCTTCCAAGTCGGATGTGGGACCCTCCCACCCCCCCCCAAAACCAGACACCCCGGGCCGCCGCACCAGCAAAAGTGCACGCGCAGCGCAGAGGCTGGACTGGGACTGGGAGCAGAGAAAAGCAGCAGCGGCCAGCGCCAGCCGCCAGAAACCCGTCCCAGCCTGCCTTGCCCCGTTTAACCCACTGCACACACACACTGCACTGCCTGCCTTGCGTCTGCCATACCAAACCCGCGACGCGACCAGACTACCTGACTACTCCATCGCGACGAGTCTCTGCCGTGTCACTGTGCATCTTTATTTTATCATTTTCTATATCTTGATGGCACGTGCTTTTGACGATTATCGTCGTTGTCGTTGCTAATCTTCGTGTTTGCGAAAAAGGGAAAAGAAAAACAATAGACAGCTGATGGGTTCGACACCATTATCGTAGCCGCCCTCTCTCTCTCTCCCGTTTCTCCTCACCTCGCCATCATCGCGACAGCCATGAGTTCCTGGATCCCCGAGGCGTCACTCCCCCAGCACAATGGCAACGGTTTCGCGCATATCGCTGACCCATCTGCCGTTGCGGGAGTCATGATGGATCCTTCCTTTATGGGCAATCCTGCTGCCCAATTCAATCCGCAGTTCGCAACTCCTCCAATGCCCATGCAAAATGGCCCCATCCGAAATGCATCGCCATCAGCCTTCCAAAACGCGATGTATCCCACCAACTCCGTCATCCCGGCAAAACGGCGAGCTCGTGAAGACAGTATCGGCCAGTCCCCGAGGCCAGCGCCTGGTATGATACCGACGTCGCGCGCCGAAACACCACAACAGTCGTTCCCAGGCTTCCAACAACCAGGCATGCCGCAACAATCACAAAGTTCTGGTCAACCATCACCATATCCGCACTTGCAACCAAATGGATCTGCGAATGCCTCGCCCTCACCTATCATGGCGAACCAAATGCGACCGGGTAGCGTTCCGCAGCGAGTATCGACCGCGTCTCCTCATCCATTCTCTCCCGCGTCGCAACAGTTCCCGCAAACATCACCAGTCCCATCTGAACATGGGGGTAACCCACAGGCTTTCATACAACCCAATGCCTTTCCCCAAGGCTTCAACCCCCAGTTCCAGCCTGGCCAATCGCCAGCACCGAGGCCGCCAAGCGCAATGGGTAATCCGCTGATGGCTCAGCAGATGGCAATGGGCATGCCGGGACAAATACCGCAACAGATGCCCCCTCAGATGACGGGTCAGATGCCAAACCAGATGCCGACGCAAATGCCCAGTCAGATGGCGGGCATGATGATGCAGCAACCGATGGGGCAACCTCGCAACCCGATGGACCCCAAACAGCAGCAACTTCTGTACCAAATGCAAATGCAAAATCAGGCGCGACAGATGGGGGCACAGCCCATGATGTCTATGCAACCAAATCAGATGCACCCTCAAGCGGCCCAGGCTCGAATGATGGCGGGACGACAGAACGTTCCAAACGGACAAATGCCACCAGGCGCGATGAGGCCGCAGCAAGGTGCTCCTCCGCAACAACCGATGGGAAGACCACCTTTACCGCCACCTGATCAATGGATGAAGAATCTACATGCGTTTATGCAGTCGAAAGGAAAACCTCTCGACATGAACCCGACAGTCGAGAACCGCCCTGTCCTGCTCTACAACTTATTTCAGCTCGTCGCGTACCGGTACGGTGGTTATCGCCATGTTACTCAGTCCCAAGGCTGGCCTCAGATTTCACACCAGCTGGGCTTTCCTCCCCAGCAGATGCCTGCTGCTCCACCACAAATCAAGGCAATTTACGAACGATATCTGTTCAATTTTGAAGAAATGTGGATGCAAAAGATGAGGATGCAGCAGCATGGCGGAATGCCCAACCCTCAGCAGATGCAACAACAAGGGACGCCAACGAAAGGAATGCCCCCCGGGCAGATTATGCAACCTGGGCAGCAGCCTCCTCACCTTCAACAGGGCCAAATGCCATCCCCCGTAAAACCGCCTGGGCCACCGGGTGCTAATGGCTTCCCTGCTCCGCACCCGGCCCATGGACAACAGCGTCATAGCATTTCAAGAAGTGTGCATGCGACCCCCACCGGTGAGGAATTCCCTCTACAATCCCCGGCACGGAGCAAAGCCGGCAGCATATCCGTCCTTCCGGAAAATCAGGGTATGACCGGCGGTATGACGAATACGATAAAATTCCCGGCGCCTTTCGGAGCGAATCCCGATGAGTACATGCCGTCTTCTAGGGAGCACACAACATTTGGTGGGGTGGATTTCAGTATGATGAAGGTGGGCGAGGACTTGCAGAGAGCCAAGATCGATGTACCGTCCGCCGTCGATCTCGGGAACGTAGATCTCCACACCATCACCAAGAGTATTCAGAGTGGAATTCACGGTGAAGTACGGCTTGCGCTGGATGTTCTGGCCATTCTTACTTCCAGTGACCACCACTTCTTCACGCCAGTCAACTACGTACCTATCCCTCAGATCGATCTTCGGCACTGCGGTGAGCTGGTGGAAGCTTTGCTGGAGTGCGCGGAAGAGCAGGTCGACACGCTGGTGGAAAATACCGAGGAGGCCTCTAATGATGTGCTTATCTCTCCCTACGAAGACGTTGTGCGGGCTTGTCGGATTGAAAGGCTTGCTGTCCGCAGCATACCAGCCCCTGGGTCGTTGCCGTATGATCTGGACCGCTCAGTAGACCGACTTGTCTGCATCACAACCATACTCCGAAACCTCTCGTGGCGCGAAGAAAACCACAAAGCACTTGCGGATCAGGACGTCATCCGGTTCTTGTGCGTGGTTATCCGTTATATGGGAACACGCGAGATGTTGTTGCGCAGCCATGCCAACACATTGGACTTGATGAAGGACCTCGTCACTCTTCTCAGCAACATCGCCGGCTCGATCGAGCTACCAGATCGAGAGCAAGCGTTTTGCCTACTTCAGTTCTTGCTGGCCTTTGCTCCGACACCCGCCCCGGCCTTTTCCAACGACCGACTTTTCTTCACGCCATACGAGCCGAGGTCGCATCCTTACTTACCTCATGCCGTAGATTCGCTCGCGAAGTTGCTTGCTCGAGACAGGCCCAACAGGACGCACTACACAGCGATTTTTGCATCCGAGTCAGTCGTCAATTCATCGCCACCTTGTGAACTCCTCACAAAGGCGTTTGCGCTTGCGATATCGCCCATTCCAGATGTCTTGTCGGAGCCTCGTAACCCTAGGCTCCCTCCTCTGGTCGAGGCCCGCAAACCGTTCCTCATGCAAGGTCTTTTGGCGGCTGATATCATAGCTGGCATTGCCCCTGGACACGAGACTGGCGTCACGCGTTCATGGCTCTCCTCTGGCAACGGCTTTTCCCAAAACTTGTTTGCTCTCCTCCGTCACCTAAGCGCAATGTACGAAGGTCCAGTGCCTCGAGGTCAAAGCAGGGGCCAGCCGAAGCGCGATCCGGAGCTTGTCTACATCGTCACAACCGGTATCAATATGCTTCGCCGTCTTGCCGACAAAGCGAGGGACCCCAATGCCGCCGACAAGGACGGTGGCCTCCCGCCAGATGTCCTCCCCAATAAAGAAAGTGTCTTGCGGGCATTACAGCTGCAGTCTCAAGATTGGAGCACCAAAGGCATGCTCGCAGATTTACGGGCTTTTGCAGGTCTTACCGATTGAGTCCCACGGATGTTGCAATGTGGTACTGCCAGTTCTCTTCTTTTTTAGACCGGGTATTTTTTTTATGTTGGTTGGGCTAGCGAGCGAGCGAGTGTTACGGCTGAATTTGGACTACTTTTTGGGATTACTGAGGCTTCGGTCACGAATAGAGCGACTTGGTCGTCCATGGATGTGATGTGTTATCTGGATGCCCCTCTTGTACGGATACGTGTTGGAAAAAAGGGACAAATCAAAAGAAGCCGAGAATTAGAGAGCAGAGTTACATAGCCTCGCTTTTGGTTGGGGTGGCTTGGTTCGAAGCGGCGCATGGCGGTTGGTTTTGTTGCTTGCAGCTCGTTGAATGCATGGTATACCGATGGCATGGAGCTGGAGTCTCAAGTCATGTTGGTTGAAAGCTCGGAGAGTTTGGTTACTTGTTGTTATTATGGTACAGCTTCTTCATAATGTACATTTACACTCGCGCCAGTCTGCTGCGCGGCGCCACTTGACCTACCAAGGACCTTGACGTTCCCAATAGGGGTTGACTTGCCTCTTTTATGATCCAAGGAATCCTCCATTTTGTCGTGGTGCTTTCTATCGGCCTGCCATTCTCTCTATGTTTATGGCAGACTGCTTCTAGATGCCTCTAACACCCTGCATCTCTTGGTTTGTTGTGTGATGTTTTGCTTTTGCTCTCCCAATCCTGATCGTACACCTTCTGCCCAAAACTCTTTAGATTCCATGCTTCGACAGCCACTCTTCTATCTCCTTCTTGCGGTGTCCCTAATGCCTGCTGTCAGTCTTTTCGTCCCAAAGTACGCAGGTATCGTAGTAAAGATCAAGAACTAACCGCCACCTGGAAATGCCCCGTCAAACTGTTCAGCTTGACATCGTTCGGCGACACCTTCAGACCCCGCGCCAAGTACTCTTTGAACGCCTCTGGATTTCCCACGACCTTCTTGATAGTCGTAAGCTTCTTGTTTCCACCGCGCTTAGCGAGCTCGTAGATGGAGTAGTTCTTGGAGGGTGTGCGGCCGACCGAGAAGGGTAGGGCCTGTCTTCGTGCTTCTGGTGCTGCTGAGGTCTCTGGTGATTGTGATGGTACGGGCTCTGGGGTAGATTGTGTTGTTGTTTCTGTTGAGAGGAATCGTCGGCTGTTGCTGAGGATGGAGGAGGACTGTGGTTGGAGGAGGCACCGGGTCGGGAGGGAGGCCGTAGCCTTTGAGAGGGAGGTCGGACGGAGCATGGTTCTTGGATTTGTGGGAATTGTCGACGATTGGAAGAGGTGGCTGTCGCGGGGGTTAGAATTCAAGATGGATAACGGAACTGCTCCGTCGCAAAGGCTTCGATATCCACAGCGCTGCGAAAGCACAGGCCTCTTCCCAATTGAGCTGCCCAACCCAAGCCTTCAGTTGCGAAAAATCATCGGCTGTGGCAGATTATTTGGCCGAATTCTCACCCCTCCATCCTGTCCTGCCCAGGCATGTTGAACCGCTCGACGCTTGGGCCCAAACTGCCAAATCCGGAGTGGAGCCCCACCTTTGAGAGGCTCACTCGCTGCCAGGTGCCCACTGGCCAGCACTTTTGTGAGCGCACTGCCCACTGGAGCAAATCGCACTTTATCAAATTTTGACCCCACTAAAGACTCAAAAGATACCCTCACAGAAAATTGGGCGGTCGGCTTTGTCAATTCGGCCTTTTCCCCCTCCCTCCCCTGCCACTTTTGGAACGACCACTCGTCTGCACGTCCCTGACCCCATCCCATCCGAACGTCGAGTCGCTCTTTTTTTTTCGTGAAAATCGAAAAAGGAAAAAAAAGATCCAGCACCACGCCGTCGAACACCGAATTATCTCGAGACCATAAACGAAGATGGCTTCCACAACGACCGCCAACGGCGGGCAGTCCCCCGCGGAGTACGACTTGCTCCTTAAGCTCGCCCCGCATCTCGACCGCCACATGATTTTCCCCCTTCTCGAGTTCAGCGCCGGCCAAAACATCGATGAGGAGAGCGGAAACGTCAAGGATGAGGAGAAGGCGCGCCAGATCACACAGGCCAAGTTTGCGCTGACGAAGCGCACCAACATGACCGACTACGTCGCCAACCTTCACTGCGAACTCGAGGGCCTCGAGCAACCCCCCGCTGAGTATGCCGAGAGGAAAAAGCAGGTCTTTGGACAGCTGGAGAAGTACGAGCAGGAGACACAGAAGATCACAGAGCTCCTCGAGCGCGACGACGTTGTTGGCGCTCTCCGGAGTGACAAGGTGGCCAACTTGGAGTACCTCAAGCGGGAACACGATGTGAGAGGCAACATTTCTTTTAGGGAATCAATTCGGTTTGTTTTCGGGAGGGGAGGCATGTGAATGCTGACTGGGTGTCTTTTGGACAAATAGGTCACAATCGAGATGGTCAACGCTCTGTTCGACCTCGGCAACCTTCAGTACAGCTGCGGAAACTACGGCGATGCTTCCGACCTCCTCTACCGTTTCCGTGTTCTCTCGACCGATAATGACAAGGTGGCATATGCGACATGGGGTAGGCTCGCCTGTGAGATCCTCACCATGAACTGGGAGTCCGCCATGGAGGAGCTGCAAAAGGTCCGCGACACAATCGACTCGAAGCTTTCCCAGAACCCCCTCTCCCAGCTTCAGCACCGCACATCGCTCGTCCACTGGGCCCTCTTCCCCCTCTTCAACTTTGACAAGGCACGCGAACAGGCCCTCGAGCTCTTCTTCAACGCCAACTACATCAACACAATCCAGGCCAACTGCCCCTGGATCCTCCGCTACCTCGCCGTGGCCGTCATCACCAACCGCAGCAAGGCCAAGAACCAGGGCATCCAGCAGAAGCAGATGAAGGATATCGTCCGCATCGTCAAGCAGGAGGCCTATGAGTACCAGGACCCCATCACCCGGTTCGTGCACGCCCTGTGCGTCGACTTTGACTTCGAGGAGGCCCAGAACCAGCTCGTGCTCGCCGAGGAGGTCCTCCGCAACGATTTCTTCCTCCTCGCCCACGCCGACGACTTTGTCGACTCTGCCAGGCATCTCATCTTTGAGAGCTACTGCAAGATCCACTCTCGCATTTCTCTCCAGGACCTCGGCGCACGGTTGGGTCTGGATGCGGACGCGGCAGAGAAGTGGATTGTTAACCTCATCCGCGACACGAGACTCGACGCCAAGATCGACTACAAGGAGGGCACAGTCGTCATGAACCACCCACCGAGCTCCGTCTACCAGCAGGTGATTGAGAGGACAAAGGGCGGTTTCTTCCGGACACAAGTCCTCAGCGCGGCTGTTGGCAGATAAATATGGTGGACTTAAGGGGAAGTTGTGGTAGCAAGAGACGAATGATGAACGGGCGGACGAGTCTCACCGAGTCCACGGGCCAACAACAACACCATGCTAGGCCTCTCTTACTCGCTCGATGTGAGGGGGAAATTTGGGGAGAGCACTGGTTCGACTGAGGTGAATGGGTCAAAGAGACACATTGTCATCGTCGGTTGTTGTTGGCAAGGTGGGACAAGGAAACGGGTACACAAAAACATTGCTCACTGGGTTGGCGCCAAATGTGGAATTTGGAAGCGATGTAATATACCTCAACAGGCGCATGAAAAATGGTTAATGGACGTTTCTGAATTTCTGAATTTTAGTGCTTGTTTCCTTTTTCCCTTCTGTATTGGAGGACTTCGTACCTCGAGCTTCAGTGGCTTGGCTGCCATCTTGTGAGGCGAGAACTACTGCTCCCTGGGAGACGTCCTTTTTCCTGGGAAGATTACGTTTCTGACAGAAGCTTGCAGCACTTCAGGGGGGACTATATTGCGACCGTGGAGTAGGAACTGTAACATGGAAGCTATCTTAGAGACAGAAACAAGTCACATGCTTGGACGAGTCAAATCACACCTACCCGTGCTATGCCCCCCTACAATACGGGGGCGTAGCACGGGTACCTTGAGCTCATTTTGTCGTAGTTCCAGGTTTAGAGGAAGCGGCTCTTGCCATCCACTTTCAGTCCACGGAACATGGCATGACACAACTGAATTAAATGGAAAATCGATCACGCCCCTCTCCTGACATCCGACTTCCTGTTATCCATTTTTGACCTGTCGCCCTTCTCGCCCTTCTCTCTGTAGCGAATCCATCCTGTACTCGTTCTCGGGCCATCTCAACTTTTCGGTTCGCTTCACTTCCAAGGCAGTCTCACGGTTTCTCCGCTACCTGACCGCAGGATCAGGTCATCGCAATGCCCATCAAGGGCTCAAACGCGTACCGTCGATCACCAGGGTTCTCGACACATTTGGGAGCAGTGTCGTCAACTTCGACGTTGATATTTGACGATGGTAGACACGATTGTGACAGAAGGCTTGTATTTACTTTTCATTGACGCACTGCTCGACACATCTAATCGCTGTTCAGATTTCCTCCCAACAACCTCTTCTCTCCCTATTGGGCGACTTTCCTTGTGCACCCACGAAAGTGTGGCAGGGTGCATTTGGGGCTGACGGACTGGTAGGATAAGGCTTTGAGCAAGGTGCCCAATCCACAGGACATGTCCCCTCATGTATGCCAGTTTGTCTCCCTCCTTCGATCGCAGACGTTGTCACCAACCTGCAGTTTTCCAACCTGCTCATTCCCGTTCTCCCCAAAACTCGTCGACGTCATCTTCGCAGAGAGACATCACGCGACATGGCTGAAGGACTAGCTATCCTCGGACTGGTCGCAATGTGTTCCAGCTACTTGAGACTGGACACAAGATCATCAGAGTAGGGAAGCAGATATAGGACGCTGGGCTGGAAAGCACGTCTACCGTTCGAGAACTCGAGCTGTTGCTTGAAGATATCAAATTGACAAGTCAAGACACAAAGGTTTCCACCACCTCCAATCCGCTTTCCGAGGATGAGAAGATTATTCAGGAATACGGAAAAGAGTGCGCAGAGATTGGCCAGCGTCTTGTCGAAATGCTAGCGAATCTGCAGTTTTCACGAAACCCGGTGTCACGGAAACTTGAAAGCGTTTGGATTTCAACAAGACTGACTCGGAGAAAAGGGAAGATTAAGGAGCTCGAGCGACGCCTTCTTGGTCTCGACGAGCGACTGCGATACAGACTAGCCAAGATACTGCAATCTGATCGTCATTCCAGCATTATGGTCTCCTTGGAGAGACTGAAAGACCAAGTCGCCGCCTTCAAAGCAGATATCTCCGGTCCACTGGATACACTTGTGAGATCTTGAAAGAACAGCTTAAGGTTTTCGTCGAAGAAATCAAGAGGTGGACTCTCGATTTGAAGTGTCTCAAGTCACTGCGTTTCAACGAACTCGAATTTCGGCATTCGGAAATTGAGGACGCCCACAACAGCACCCTCCACTGGGCGTTTGACTCCCGCTACAAAATAACCGAGTGGCTCTGCAGCGAGGTTCCCAAATTTTTAAAAAAAAATTTGGCTCACTGGTCTGGTAGGAAGTGGAAAATCTACGTTTGTGAAGTACATCGCCTCTCATGATGAGCTTTAGCGACAACTTCGACACTGGGCTGGACCATCAACGCAGCTTACCACAGCAAGCTTCTACTTCTGGCTGCAAGGCACCAACATGCAAAAATCATTACAAGGTCTCATGCAGAGCCTTTTGTTTCATATTCTTCGGCAAAACACGGATCTCATACAAACTCTGTGTCCGAGCAAAGACACATTAATGCCATGGACTAAGCAGGAACTGGGCAGAATCTTCAAGCGTATCTCGGCCTTGAGCTTCAACAAGAAACGATTTTGCTTTCTCATTGACGGACTTGACGAGTATGATGGTGAAGAGGAAGACATTATTTCGTGGGTTCAGATGCTTGCCAAATCTCCACATATCAAGATCTTGATCTCCAGCCGGCCGTGGAATGCGTTCAATCAAGCATTCGGAAACACTCCCTACACTCTCGCTATGCAAGATATCAACGCCCAGGATATCACTAGGTTTATCACGAGAGAATTGACCGAAACTCCCCGCTTTCAGGCCATCGCTGCACGTGACCCTCGCTTCCTCCGTGTCATCGACACACTTTGCGAAATGGCTCAAGGGGTTTGGCTCTGGGCTTTTCTGGTGGCAAGGGGTCTGAAACGTGAAATTGCTGCCGAAGAGAGTTACGAGCATTGGCAGAGACGCATCGAACATATCCCGCCCACGTTGGAAGGTTTCTTCTACCAGCAGCTGGAAAGGTTGGACCCGATATATAAAGAGCAAACTGCTCGTATTTTGCTTGTCATGTTGGCAAAGCAGAATCCGCTAGATACCGAAGAGTATCTATGTATTGAGAAGGAGGCATACGACATTAACTATCTTGACAAATTGCCGTGGACGGACAGCGATCCATGGTCGCGAGATCCCGGAGCTGAGGAAGACATCAGGAAACGAAGGGACGAAAACATCAACTCATTGAAACTCTCTAAAACCAAAGCTATGCAGCATTTGGAAATGCGTTGCAAGGACCTGATTGTAATTTCCCCACTCCGTCTTAGATCATCGGGCCATGCTGCTACGGTCGACTTTCTTCACAGAACAGTCTGTGATTTCTTCCAGACAACATATTACAACACACTGAAGATACAAGCTGGAACACTCTCCCCATTAGTCTCTCTCCACCGCCTCTACATTGCCCAGCTGAAAACTCGACCGAGATCATGGTACATCAGACATCCGCGTATCAATCAAAACTGGAACCGGAGCTATAGTATACTATTGAAACACGTTTGTGAGGACGCGTCTTTTGACTACCGCCTCATTCAGGAATTTGAGAGACTGGCCGTGCAGCGAGGGAGGGGAATTCATAGGCAATGGGGACTGTCCATACCAAACCGTTTGCTCCGAGCGGTTGCGCAAGGCCAGGAGGAGGCGATGCTCACGATTACCATGATCGTGTGCATAAGCCTTGGAATACTGCAATACGTCAATCAGAACTGGGGAAACGCGGACTACCGGCAACTCTTTCACAAATGGCAATGGCGTCTACCACCTATCAGCTTATCGCTCCCCCATCTCAACCGGAAGACTATCGATGGTCCGGCGATGTGGTATCATACTCCTAAAGTCGAGATACTTCCACTGCTCTTGGAGAGCGGCGGCACAAGCCCAAATGACCTTTGCAGCTTTCCGCCGAGCAGATTTGAGCCGTCAATCGGAGCTGGATACCGGTTTTTGGACCACCTGACAGCGTTCGAAACTATAGAATCCGTCACCCCAAAATACGGACCGTGTGAAAAAACCTTTGACATTCTCAAGGCAATAGAGCTTCTCTTTGAGCACGGCCTTTACCTTCCCACGGAGAGCGAGTCGGCCCTCTGCTGTACAGACCTCTGGGGCGGAGCTCAGTTAGCTCAATCTTCCTGCTCATTTGCGGTTATGGATTCGGGATGTTCACTCTCAGTACGGAAATCGATTTTTCCTCGGTAGCAAGTACTAACGCAGCAGTGAATTGAGGTTCGATGTCTTCCAGCAGATTTTGAAGTTTGGTAAGCGTTAACCTCTTCTTTAGTTGTCGACTCAACGAGAGGCAAGCTCGAGGGCTCAGGGGTTCAGGGGCTAGGTAATCGTTGTCAACAATCAAAGAACGCAGGGGCTTCAGATGCCGTCGCAACAAAGAAGAACAGCGGACAACTCAGATAAAATTATATCCATTGGCGGACCGCGACAGCCAATCGGCTCCAGCTTATTCACGAGGCCAAGCTGCTGAGGTTTTTCTGACCAAGTTTCACTCTGCCGCCCAGCCTTGCTTGGCATCAACGCTGTGGATTGGCAAAACCTGGGCAGACGTAGCCACCGAGCGCTGCGATAGGAAGGGGGAAGGCCTTGCACCACATTGGCACTGCATTGGCATAATTACGGGCTTATCTTTTTAGATTGTCTGTTACGGCCGATTGCCAACACATCAAGATCTATTTCTGCTTCTTTTGTCTTTTACTTTTTCTCTCCTTTTTTGTCGTCTCAGTCCTGAGTTGTCAACATCGACATCCCAGCCAAGCCCACTCCATGGCCAACTCCACCACCTCTCAGTCTCCAGACAGCCACCACGAGAAGGACAGCAACGACAGCAATAACAGCAATGACGTCAAATTCCTAACCGACGAAGAAATCAACAAATTTCTCGACGACCTCGACCACAACAACGATGGGTTAATCGACTACTCCGAAGTAGAAGACAAGCTCGATAAAGTCCACGCGGAAATCATTGGCCCCAAAGCCCTCGCGCACCACAACCTCCACGCTCACGACAAAGATTCCGAAGGCGACCGCGACAATGCAGCCCGTCACAAGTTCCTGCGCAGTATCATGCGCTCCGAAAAAAACCGCATCCCCCGCCAGGAATTTTTCAGCACGGTAAAGTCCTGGGAGATCCCCTCCATGCAGCAGGACCAGGCCAACACCGATGCTCAGGACGAGTACATGCGGCGCCTTGGGTGGCCGCGGCGTATTAGGTCTTATCTCGCAGTCCATGGCCCAGAATTGGGGTTTTTGGCGCTGGTCGTGGCCATGCAGCTCGCTTTTGGGATTTGGCAGCTTGTCAAGTACTTGACGGGGGAGTACTACACCGCAGGCTTCGGGTGGGGGGTTGTTCTCGCCAAAACCTGCGCCGGGGCTTTGTACCCGACCTTTTTTTTTCTGGTTTTGTCGATGTCGAGGTACTTTGCGACGTTTATGCGGAGGTGGTATTACGTCTCGAGATTCATCAACTGGGACGTTTCGCAGTCTTTCCACATTCGCATGTCATGTATTGCGCTGGCTCTGGCGACGTTACACGCTATTGGCCATTTGGGGGGGTCATTTGTTTGGGGCAGCAGGAAAGAGAATGAGCCTGCCGTGGGGATTTTGTTGGGGGAGGACAAAATTCCACGGCCGTATATCGAGTATGTACGTTCCTTGCCGGGGTTCACGGGTATCACGGCTTTGGGACTGTTTTGGTTGCTGGCGGGGACGAGTATGCCTCCTGTAAGAAGATGGAGTTATGAGGTTTTCCAGATGGGGCATTTGCTCATGTTCCCGATCCTCGGACTGCTCATGGCGCATGGTACCGCGGGACTGTTCCAGTGGCCTATGTTTGGGTACTGGCTTGCGTTTCCGACTTTGCTTGTGCTGGTGGAGAGGACGGTCAGGGTGTTTTGTGGATTTCACGGGATTAAAGCTACCCTACAAATTCTGGACGGGGAGACGGTTTCCATCAAGGCAAAGATCCCGAGCGAGAGGATCTGGAAGTACAGGGCTGGTCAGTATGTTTTTCTCCAAGTTCCGGCGATCAGCAGGTGGCAGTGGCACCCGTTTACTGTCTCAACGTGCATTGGGAATGAGATGCAGCTGCATATCAAGACTGATGGGGGGTGGACTTCTTCCCTCCGAAAACTGGGGAAAGAAGGGGGGGGGAAGACGGATATCACCATCGGGATCAACGGCCCGTTTGGCGCTCCGGCGCAGAGGTTTAATGATTTTTCTCATAGTATTATTGTTGGCGCGGGGATAGGCGTCACCCCTTTCTCTGGAATTCTGGCAGATTTACAGGAACGAGACGACATGGAACACAACGGCCCAACTCTCGACGTGACGTTTTCGAGGGAGGACAAAGTAATGGATACCATGACTCGGGGGAGAGATCAGCGACTGGAAACGATCAACTACGCGAAAGATTACAGACGGGTAGATTTCCATTGGATGGTGCGGGACAAGAACAGCTTGGTCTGGCTGTCGGATTTATTAAACAGAGTCTCGCACAGTCAGCACTGGCACAAGGAGCACGACGACGCTGCCAACGAGCGGCATTTGGATATTCGGATTCATACGCACGTTACGCAGAAACGGAAAGAAATCGTCACGCATGTGTACCGGTGGTTGCTGGAGAAGCATCGCACGCCCGAACACCCTGCGTCTCCCCTGACGGGGCTCTTGAACAAGACGCAGTTTGGACGGCCGGATTTTGTGAGGATATTGGATACCCATTACGAAGAAATGAAGAAATTCAAGGCGGCGACGATGAAAGGGGAGGATGACCAAGACGAGGAGTTTAAGATTGGTGTCTTCTTCTGCGGAACTCCCATGATTGGAGAGATTCTGGCGGATCGGTGCAGGTTGCTGAGTGCACGAGGCAGGGAAGATGGGAGTAAGATTGAGTATCATTTCATGATGGAAGTATTTTAGTTTTACGTAGAGATGGTATACTTGAAATCATCAATCATCAAACCACCGTACATGTCCCCGCCGTTGTCTTTACGGGAAATGCTGAACCCGACGCTCGTCAACCGGCTCCAGCGGCGCGTGTCAAAGGTGGTAGAGTTCATGACGAATTCGTGAATATAGTGCCCTGGGTCCAGCTGGGGGAAAGTGATGACTTGCTGCGCGACGAGGCGGCGGCCGCGGAATCCCCACATGGAAATGGCGCACTCGGGCTGAGGGACGCCGGCGTTGCAGGCGTAGGAAAAAGATTTGAGGGTCAGGACGCTGCCGCGGTCGTGGACGGTGATGTTGCCGCTGCCGCCAAAGGCCATGGCGTATTGGTTCCCCGAGGACGGGGAGATGAAGCCGTCGTACTGGTCGAGTTGGAAGATGGTGTAGTCTAGCCCTTTGTAGTTGGACTGGATGGGGTTGCCGGTCTCGATGGGTTCGTGCCAGGTGAGTTCATCGTACTTTGTGGGATTGTTAGTATTTGATGAGGTGAGAAGGGGTGAGGGTAAGGACAGACCTTGGCTTCGTAGGTTTTGGCGCAGTTTGTGGCTAGGGCATTGGAGATGGTGAGGAGTGCCAGAATGGCGGTGCGCAAGATCCGAGACATGGCTGGTTGGGTGACTGATTGTGCCTGGTGTGTGATTGCTGCAGTCTCGGTGAGAGGTGAAGACTGAAGAGGAGGCGATTGGGTGCCTAAGAGTAGAAAACTGGTGACAAAAACTCGGGAGGTTGTCAAGATATAACTCGCCAAACCCATCGAAGTCCGGAATACCGTTAACAGATAGCTCTGCGGCTGATCATGTCGTGGCACCACCATCACCGTGACATTCCTCGATTCAGTAGTTGCGCTACCGGGCACAAAAAAAAACCAAAAAAAAGCTGCAGACTTGCAGAGTTGGTACATCTACAACCCGTTTTTTGGCTGGGTCACCCCACGACGTCACCCAATGATTGCCCTGCAGGCGGCTCAGTCGGGTATGGCGGGAACTCGTATTTGACCATGGAAGCAAGCTGCAGATGATGATGGCCAGGTTGTTTACGAAGTCTTGGCGGAAATAGTTGGTGTCATTCGCCAGACGCCAGCAGTGTGACACCCAGTGACACCCCAGTTCCCGGCTTCAAGCTCGGCACCATAGACTGACCGTCTTATGACTCCATCGGGAACTGAGAATTCAGTGGGTTGACTGAGGAAACTGCCGATATAGACGCAGATTTAAACTGCCTGCTTGGTGGGTGGTTGGCTGTTTTCTTTTGAAAGGATTTGAAAGGGAAGATTGTTTGGTGTGTCCTCCAAAAACATAAAAGAGCGCGTGGTCTCTGCCGCCAGGTACAGCTACCACCTTCCCGTTCTTGACTTGTGTGGTACATCCGTGGGGAAAAAGATCATCACCACTTGCTCTCTGAAGAGCTCCACAACAAACATGAAACTTCTCGCCTTTTTGTCTCTCGCTGCCTCTACAGCGCTGGCCCAAACTCTTTTCTGCGGGTCCGCGCCATACTACCCTTCCGACTACACGTGCTACCAGCCAGGTAACATCCTCTGCCCTACGCTGTACGGACAGCCCACCCTGCCGTGCAATGGCGCGTGCTACAGCCCCGACATGTACTCGTGCAGCAGCAACGGCCAGCTGCAGCTGCTCCCGCTAGCCACCACCGCTAGCCCGCCTTTCAAGCTGCAGGTGTACAGCTCCAACCCGGCGCTGAATAACCTGTTTGCCAAAGTCTGCGGGCTGGCATTCAATGTCGGAGCTAACGCACAGACGTGTGTCTACTGCTACAATGCCCCGCCGCTGTATGTTTGCTCGACGTATCAGAACCAGACGGTGTTGCTGCAGTCTGGGGCCATGGTGAGTCTTTCTGTTTGCTGTCTTGCGTAGGGGTTGATTCTGACTCTGGTTGAAAGGATGTCGACGTCCCTGGTGACCAGTATTGGTTCATCGATCCACCTACCGGCCGGTTGAGGACCACGGGTGCAGGAAAGGGTGCTGGGTATGGTCTATCATACGCCGGGAAAAATGCGACGAGTAAGTGGCTACTCCAATGAGTGCGGTGTATGAGTTGCGGAGGTAGAAAACTGACTTGTGAAATGCACAACAGTCTACCATGACGGGTACTTTTCGTACACTGGCACAAGTTACTGGTTGGCTTGTCTCGATCCAACACAGAGCCAAGTGTATAACATCTATGCCCCTATCGGCTCTGCTGCTGGCCGGACGGACTGTGAGAGGATCAAATTGGCCGCGGTGTCGACCACTAATCCGAAGGAGGGGGCGTACTCGTACACGTGAGAGTCGAAGTATAATTTAGCGCTGGTTGAAGGTCCTCCGAGTGAAAATATACCTTCCACTTCAATTCCTATGCCACTTATCCCTTGACACAATCAACCGAGTGGGCCTGGGTTGTCAGGCCGAGTGCGCAAACTGAGCAAGGCCTTTGTGGCAGATGCGGCCGTTGCCGCGGCGAAGTTCTGCCACTCCTTATTCTTGTGACTGTCTGCGTAGTCACATACACCCTTGATGACAAGGCAAGATGTCTGAGGTATATCCCAGATGCCCGCCCCTCCATCTCAAACGCAATCACCTGGTGGTCGCCGGCAATTTGATCGCGGTCCTTGCCTGATTTCATAACCGTATCCCCAGAGGCAAACCCTCCGATATGGACTACTGGCTGTTGCAATGTGTTCTCATCTGTAAAGCTCGGACTTCGTTTGCCTCTGATACCGCTTCCGATCCACAAGCAGCTGCTCGTCACACGCGGTAACAACGCAAGCATCAGCAGCAGCCGCGTCGCAAACAGTCCTTAAGCTTAATTGACATGCACATGATGTCCTTTTGCGGTGTTTATGAGGATCATCCGCCGGAAAGAGTTTGTCTTTATCGATGCCTGGGTAGTTGTATTTCGTCGAGATGTTCCCGCGCTTCAGTTCGGCTTGTTTCTCTCTTACCTGAAGCTCCTCTAGGAGTTTGGCTGTTCTATTTCCGAGGCGATTCCTTCCCTGCAGGTGTCCTGGGCATCCAACAATGCGTGTACATCCCTTTCCGCCTTGCCAAGGCTGTCTTGGATCTCTTTCTTGACTTGAAAAGAGCCGTTTGCGTACCGCCGTCCGAAATCGAACTGCGTGATGGACTTGCTGATGATGACATATCCCAGTAGAACCTCGTCATGTTCCATATGCTCAGTCGGGAATGGAACCCCACCACATATACCAACAACCAGAACCAGTCGTATACCAGTGTAACTCGACAGTAGCCATGTGACTGCGGTTGCGGCATGGACTTTACCCATACCGGGCAGTTGAAGCAGCACGATATCATCCCGACCAATCCGGCCAGTGCGGTATTCATTGGGATCACCATGGGCTTTGCCGTACGGATCCCCCATCGTCATCCCAAAAGCGGTCGAAAAGATGCAAGACAGCCTCTGCCTCCAGTTTTAGAGCGCAAACGATGGCCATCTCAAAGTCAGACCGACTGCGTGGACGATCTTCTGAAACATTGCGGATCCCAACAGCAGCATCGAGAACAGGCTGCTTTCCTTTGGCGTCGATGAGGTTGAAGTCGGCCCATGGCCCACCTGGCGTCGAAATAGCATTACTACTCGTTCCCGGAATAGGTGACGCACCGCCGGTGGCTTGATCCTGATCTTCCGATTGGAATGATAGCAAATCCAGGGAGTAGCCAGAACCTGTGTGATCTGATATCTCCGAAAGTTGAGCCGCGTTGGATCCCTCATCTTCGACAAGGTCGCCACTAACGCCCGGAAGCACAAACAGCGCTAGTGTGCGGAGATGTCGCGCCACGTGTTTGGTCAAATGTGCAGTCGGTATGTCACACAAGGGACATTAAGAGGGCACGGTTTCGTCTGTCGGAAGCCATCTTGCCTGGAACTCCGTGGAAGACTCCCTATCATCTTTCACCCCCTGAGGAGCAGGGCTCTGGCTACTACGCTGTTGGCAGTGAAACTCGTGATTGAGCCATTCTTGCCGCGTGGCGAAGAGCTCAGACGTGTTTTGACACAACAGGGTAGTGCATGAATATGGTTGAAGGTCCTGCAAGACATGTGCTCTACCATATCCAACAGGTGTTAGCTCGCTTGCAGATTGATTGCAAAGATATGGATCACAGTATCTGAGAACTTACTGCCATGGTCTTGTGCTTGATATCCTTCTCACTTCAAAGCAAAAGGGGCATTCAAAAGGCTTTCCGTCTGCGCCAGCAAGAGGAAGAGAGGGGAAGCGGACGAAGGCCTCAGGGTCGAAGTCCCCGTAGGCACTAGAGGTAGCCTGCGAAATCCCATCATCCAGCTCGATTGTATCCGGCGGCTTATCAATGAATGGCGGGACACTGGACTGCGTAGTCTATCCCAACCCGCAGATCCCTCTCACGCCCACTCATTTGGACAGAACGATTCCCTTGTTCTAAGGTTCCTCCGCCCATCTCACACTACGCAGGGCCAAAGCACCCACCAGAGTGTCAGTTCGCTGGAGAAACTGTTGGAAGAAGGCATGCAGCATCACTACATGTACAAACAGGAACGCTTGGTCCTGGCCTTGAAGTTGGTGTCAGGGCTCCTTCAATTGCAGAACACCCCATGGATGGCCACGTCTTGGACGTCCCGAGATGTTCTCGTTGCAGCCACCTCTTCACCATCCCCGCTACCGCTCTCACCCCTGAACACAAGCCAATGGGCGCAGCCAGACGACGCCTTCATATCTGCAAGCTTCATGTCTTGCCAACTCACAATGGAACAACAGCAACTGAACCATGTTGAGTCCCAACCATCCTCCTCCTCCTCCTCCTCCTCCTCCTCG
Organism: Podospora australis; assembly: GCA_033296905.1. NCBI lineage: Eukaryota > Fungi > Ascomycota > Sordariomycetes > Sordariales > Podosporaceae > Podospora > Podospora australis. The sequence continues at coordinate 10,120 of MU864399.1, read as the reverse complement.
AATTTATCCAAGGAGCATGGTTTTCCCATACATGTACGCAATGTGGGCCTTTTCATGTTAGGCATCGTTCTTGTTGAGCTTTGGTTCGGGAAACGCTTTCAGGATTTACCTACCACCATCACGGGACCTGGAACATGTCGCGGTGGAGGTGAACGCTCAGAATCACGGGCTACTGTTTTTGGGAGCTTCAAAACCGCATCGGACTGGGAGGTTCTTGTCGAGAAAGTGTGCCGAGACGCCGGTGGGTGGTACGGAGCCGCCGTACGTCGTTGCATTTTTTGTGATTTCGATCAGGGAAACACAAATCTCAACGAGGCGGGAATGGATAGAAGCTGTCCATCGCGGGGTATATAACCCTTTGGAGGAGCATTTGAAAGCACTCTGGCGACAGAGTACCATCGATGTCGCTGTATAATAGGGGATCTCGTCAGACTGAGACGGGGTTGCTGGCTTGATGCTTCATGTTCGTTCATACCCGTATTAGGAGGTTGAATACAGTGCCATGCCTACGGTACTTTATTTATATATAGCAGGTCCCTAGCCTAGGTAGAGATCAACCCCGTCTTTTAACACATCATAAATAGGAAGGGTTTCCCGACTCCTGGTATGGCGTGCCGTAAATACCTAGGTACCTACATACCTACCTACCTCCCTAAATAAGAGGTTTCTGAAGCCCCCTGGCACCTACGCGGGTGTGAATTTGGTCACGTGCTTTTGGTGGCCTTGGATAATTGGACGTTAGCTTTTCCCCTCATTCTTTGCAGGAGATAAGGTAAGTGCCTCAATTCTTCAAGTTCGCCAACACGGACACACGATAGGTAAGTATCAATCAAACAATGGCAGAACACGACGATTCAGGTGACCACTGGTCTGACAGTTCCCGATCCCGCAGTCCCTGATACCGCCACCCGTTACGCCGAGCCCTGGGACGTGCCCGCCGATACGTCCCCAGTCACCCAACCGCTGTCGCCATCGTTTGAAGCCGACGAACCCTCGTCGATGTCTCCATACCAGCAGCTCAATTCAGAGAACCAGGCGCAAATGTACGATCACGAAAAAACACCGAACCGCAAGAAGCGAAGCAACCGAAATCGCAATGCCGAGTATTATCAACAGACGGAAGATAAATTCCATGGTGACAGAGTCTTCGCAGACAGCAAGCCACATCATCCACATCACACAGGACTATGACCAGCCAGGCTCAGGGAGTGAAGACGCGGGAAAAATTGATTGTTTCGAGCAGTTTCAGTGCCAGAGATCGAGCGTAAATTCCCATTCGCGCATGAGGACTTAAGGTCGCACATTGTCGATAAAATGACCGGCATTCGGGCTAAAATTATGTCAGCCCACAAGCAACATTCGGAGACCAACACTGCTGTCAACTGCAAGTGGTGTCGGATGATCTTCGACGCTGAAGACCCATCCGATGCTTAGCAACGTGAAGTCTCGAGAGATCTCGAGCCTTATATGTGTCTGGCGAAAAAATGCACCGAGCTGCACCCCTCCTTCCCTGATGTTGACCAGTGGTTTATACACATGGAATTTTATCACGGTCAACGCTGGTATAAAAAGGAGTTCTTGTATTCCTCATGGGTGTGTCTACTTCCTTGTGCCCGTAATGACACCTACAGCAGCGCGGGTGATCTTCGTATACACATAAAGGAATCACATTATGGCGCATTTCCGGCCGAGCGGCTTCCAGACCTTGTCACCTTTGGCAAAAGGGTGCAACCTCGCCCAAGGGACCAGTGCCTCTTGTGTTGCTCTACGCCACAGCCGGTAGATCCATTTTCTTCTGGAGAGAACGATGTTGGTGGCTGGGCCGCTTCAACAAGCGATAGCGTCAGGATAATGACGCTGCATATTATTACTCATCTTGAGGAGATCATGCGATCGACCATTCAACTGGCGATTTACCCAGCGGCAGAAGAAGAAGTATCGGAAGAAAAAGAAGCATCGCAAGAGGAAAAGTCGTGATCGGCTGAGGAAGAAGCATCGACAGCAGAAGCAGCAAGGTGGGAAATTTCAGATCAGGACACGATATCAAGCCAAGGCGCACGAAGAAGCGGACAAGCAGCCGCGGATATCAGCAATGCAACTTCGATGCCCGGCCACTCAAATAGCATTCCTCATCGGACTCGGACTCGGAAACGAGAACTTGAGATTGACGCTCGGACGAACTTGCTTGCACCTGCTACGGTTTACCAAGAATCTGAATCTACGTTCAATCAAGCTGGAGAATCGATAAAACGTCCCAATACACGTGCTTCAAACAGGTCGAACCAGCAATGGGACTCCACCTCCAATCAAGCTGAAGAATCAATACCATATCCGGAGATACCTGTTCCGAACACGTCGAGCCAACAATGGGAATCCACACCAAGTCAAGCTGGAGAATCGATAGCACGTCCGGCAACACGTGGTTCAAACAGGCCGAAAGGGAAAGGGAAAGGGCGTGAGAAGGTATCCATGTGGCGCTGTGTGAGTACTTCAATGATGACAGGACATGCTGTTGCTTCGTTGCTCTGACCATGAATTGCAGGACAATTGTGCCGAGGGGCTTTACATTGTTTCTGAAAACGATTCTTGCCCGAATTGTAATCACCAGCGTTGTAGCGACTGTCGTGTGTCGAACGGGCACCAAGCTAGTACTAGGCGCTGAGGGGAAAATAGATTTGTTGGTACCATGCAATGCGTTCTTTGGTCGACTTGATCACTTTATCTTGAATTGTTGCGGGGGGGGGAGGTTTCGTCAAGCGAGCTGTTTATGTTCGGTATGTGAAGGTTATCATGTTCTATGCGGATGATGAACTGGTTTAGCGAGGGCACAATGCACAATGTGTTTCACCTATTGCTACAACCGATCAGACTCCGCGTTCCTGTTTTCTACCTTGCCTTAGGTATACCCTCTAGACAAAGGCGCTTCGCTTAATTGTGCGTGTACCTGACCAACCGCACCTTGAAAAACTCTGGAGGAGTTAACTCATTGCAAGTGGAGAGAAGATCCTGCTTCATACTCCTTTTATTCCATTCAGGTTCATGTTCAACATTGGAGCTCCAATAAGTACCTATCTCTACATCAAATTCTGTTCGATTGTGGGTGTTCCGACAGGTTGGGGGCTGCCGGCTGAAAAACTGGGAAATGCCGCAAGCTTTCACGAGCCAAACCTAACGGAGAGGAGCCAGGACTTAGGACCGGAGCAGCTTGCCTGCTCTGGAAGGTAGGCTCGGACCGGACCGGCCTGGGACTCGGAGCGGGTGGTAGCCTGCACTCCCTTTCAGGCCGTGTTCGGAGACTGAGTAGAGCTTTCATGGCGGACGCAGCTGTGGCCGCTGCAAAGTTTTGCCAGTCTTTGTTTTTATGGCTGTCTGCGTAGTCGCATACGCTCTTGATAACCAAGCAAGATGTGTGTGGTGCGTCCCAAATGCCGGCACCTTCCATTTCAAAAGCAATCACCTTGTGTTGGCGGGCAATGCTGTCACGGTCCTCGGCCGATTTCATGACGGTGTCGCCTGACGCAATTGCGCCAATGTGAACCGATGGCCGTTGAGCCAAGCGAATGTTTCCCTTTTCCAGCGCTTGCTTGAAAATAATGGGGTCTCGCGTCAGAAGCTGCCGGTCATCACAACCGGCATCACGACAGGAGGTGCTAGCCACACCATCGCACGCAGTGGAGTCACCACATCCGCATGCTGGGCTGTCGCGATGCTTGTGTAAATACGTCGGTGGAAAGAGTCGATCCCTAGCCGCTCCAGGGTAGGTGTACTTAGGTGTCGAGCGTGGCCCTCGCTGTCTTGCCGCATTGGTTTCCGTCTCTTGAAGTGCCTCTAGGAATTCTGCAGTGCGGTTTTCCAGTCGGCTTCTTCCTTGTGAGGTGCCCAAGGAGCCAAGAAGCGCTTGAACGTCCCTTTCGGCCTTGGCCAGGCTGTCTTGAATGGCGCTTTTTATATGGAAAGATCGATTGGGGTATCTGCGACCGAAGTCAAATTGAATGACGGCGTTGCTAATAACGATGTCGCCCAGCACTAGTTCGTCGTCTTCGTCGTGTCGATTCGGTTGTGGAACACCTCCACATATCCCAACCACGAGAGCGAGTCGTATGCCTGTATAGCTCGACAATAGAGCAGAGACAGCACTAGCAGCACTGACCTTGCCCATTCCCGAGAGCACAAGCAGGACAACATCATCCTTCCCAATTCGGCCAGTTCTGTATTCGTTGGGGTCTCGATGCGCCTTCCCATAAGTGTCGCCATCGTCGTCCCAGAAACAGTCAAATTGGTGCAAAACGGCCTCAGCCTCTCGCTCTAGTGCACAAATGATGGCCACTTCAAAGTCGTGTCGGCTTTGTGGACGGTGGTCGGTAACACCCGCGCCTGTCACGGATGGTGTGCTGGATCGTGGAGAGAAAACGGGTGAATCCTCTCGCATCAGCAGAGGTGAAGCCGCGATCGTCGGGAGGAAGGTTGGGCCGCTCGCATCTGACTCGAAGGACTGTGAGCCCGAGGAGCGGTGTTTCTTGTGCTCTGGCATCGCCTGCCTGGACCTCCCGGCAAAGCTGGAGGCTTTGGCTGTAATCCGGGCACGTTCAAGACCATTGCCGCGCTCAGATAGCGGAGGTGGTGACTCTGAGCGACGTCTTTTGTGGTGGGCGCGTGGGGTGGCTTCGTCCAGCCCAAGCTCAAGATTTCGCACAATTTCTTTGTACAGCGCTTTACGTATGATGGCATCGTCTTCTATCGATGAGGGGGATGAGCTCAGTGATTTCGAGATTTTACGATGAACCATGAGACAACCCCTGATGGCCCGAAGATAGGAGTCGCTTCGCTCGTTTTCCAGACGTTCCAGGTACACGCAAAGAGCCAACCAGACCTTCTGGTTATTTTCACCGTAGTAAGGACTGATGGACTCGGCGATTATTCCGGAACCCGAATATATTTCGAGTAGAAGTTTGGCAAACGACAGAAGTGTTGGATGTCCGATGTGGAATGTGTGGAGGTCTTCGGTGGCGGGGAGGCTCGAGTTAAAAGCCAAGTGTATGCGCTCTTTCTCAATCCCGGTTTGTGACGACATGAAGCGGATGCTTTGCGAGCCAATGTTGGCGTCAAAGAAATCCATCAGACAGTAACCGAGCTTGACTGCGAGTTTCCGCATCTCGACGGGTGTGAACCTTGGTGCGGTCGGGCCCTGAGATTTGAAAGTCTCGTAGGTCAGGGCTGGCTCGAACGCTCCCTTTGTCACCAATCCCTCTAACGTCTCTTTCGGTACGCGCGAGCTGGGATTCTTGGTAGTCCCACTCCAGGCCCCAAACAAGTGGTTGCGTTCGACTAGAAGGGTCAAATCAATCCCCTGTCCTCCACTTCGATTCAACTCGTCGCAGATATCGGGGATTTGGGCGATGTTGGGAGTATTGAGACACCTGAAATTAAAGTCAGCGTCCCTGGGTGGTACCCAAAATGAGTTGATGAATACGGACCTTGTGAGCGAGCTGTACTGGACAGGTTGCCAGGCGTCATGATCATGGCAGTGCCCAGGCGCACAACAGGACAAGACCAACCGCAGGTTTTCATCTTTGTCCACGTCCTCTGACACATCCATAACGAGTTCATGGCCTTTGCCGCATCTGAACTGCTGGAATAGCCCATCCAACACAGATATGACATGGTTCCGTTTCGTTGGGTCTTTCCATGGCCTCTTTTTCTCTTTTGGTGGTGGTCGGAATGTGGACTCTTTTGGGGATTGCAGCAGCCTTCCAAGGACATTGTTGCATTCGGTCACGGTGTCCAGATTATCTCGAATCTTGTGAGGTTCGGTGGAGAGTTGAAAGAGTGATTGGTTCGGGCCGCTGATAAGATCAAATAATTCATCATCGGAATTTTCGAGAAACGCGACTAAACCACGGAGCCGAGGGTACGGAAGACGATCCAGGGCGGGATGAATTTCATTGGTAACTGCAGACTCCAGGAAACTACAGAGGCGACCAAGGGTTTCTTGAAATAATGCAAAGTCTTCTGGTGAGAAGTTCCGCCAGCCATCTCGAACGAGGAAGACGCGGCGAAGCTCGACCTCAAAAAAATCGAGGTCCAGCTGAATGAGGTCGGAGTTCGCAAATGGCAGTGGCTGGTATCTGGCCTTTTTCTGCCCCAAATGATTTCCCAACGCCTGCAGCAGCCGCCATGAGCTGGACTCGATGGGGTACGGCATTATAGCGAATGAAGAAATGGCCTGCGGCGGATGCGCGGGCCTCGGAATGGATGTGGCTCGTGGTGCATTTTAATTGGAATTAGATGGCCGCCATCTGGAGTACGACACGTCGACAAGTCCCAGAGATATGAGAAATGCAGCTTGCAGGAAAATGAGGGGTTCCCTCGAGTTTCGCTATCGTTCCTGCAGGCTATCGTCCAATCACAATGTAGCTCTGGGGCATTTAGGGCAGCGTTGCAACTATCTGCCAATCTGGGCAAGGCGGAAAAGAGTGATCGAGGAAGCCACTGGGCACTGTTTCGCTGCGGCACAAGTTCCTGAAGCCCCGCAGTCTTGGGCACATCTACCAACTGCTCGTTCGACCGAAAATCTAACGACGACGACGACGAGGATAAGATCATGGACGATAACCATGATGATGGAAACCACCTGTACAACCTGGCCTGCAGATGCGAGGAGTTATTCGACACTCCAATCTCGGGTGCTTTGAAAGATCAGTGGTCGGAATGCCAGCAGCGATTTGCAATATGGACGTCGCATTTGGGAGTATTTGCCCGCAAGAGCCAGTCGTTAGATACCCGACTTCGACCTGTGCCTGATATCCAGGATCTAGTGGCTCGCCTGTTGGATATTCTCCGTCGAAGCCTGAACCAGTGTGAGGAGAAAGCATACCTACCTACCCCGAAACATTCTTGCAAGGTGCTTGTTCTAAAAGTGTAACATTCCAGTCGTCCGATCATACTCGGTGCCGCAACAAAGGCTTGACCTAGGAACAGTCACGTCGCTGGCTAATATCGACTCGACCCTTACTCGACTCAGCCGCCTCGGAGTCGATATCAAACAAGCTTCCAGGAGTAGAATTGACGCCAAGGTCAATCGATTCGCATCCGTTCTGGACATACGACCCTTTTTGACGTTATCTCAGGTTGTCGTTCAAGCTCTATATCCAGGCGCACACGAGTCCTTGAAGGGACACCTCAGCAAAACGATGATCGAAATCTACACCAGGATTATGTATCTACGCTATCGAAAAGACAAACTCGAGACCCGACGCCCATCCAAAAAGTCCACTCCTGTTTCGTCCCTCCAGACTATCGGTGAAGACCAAGAGACAGACGTCTTTGCACCTCAACCTGAGGGGGCCGGCGACCCCTTGGTTGTGGGCACTGTCACTCAATGCCAGCCATCGGCTTCTGGAAAATCAATGAGATCAGGTCCGGTCTCTCATTCTGATCTTTCCACCGTCGACGTGAAAAAGATTAAACTTCTACTGAGCCCTACCCCCCACGAGAGCAAGTTTCTAAATTATAGGGCGACCTCGTCTATTCAGATCAAGCAAGCGAACTATCCACAGCCCTCTATTCCGCGTAACGATAACGTCTTCAGTTGCGAATGGTGTGCAGATCTTTTCAACAAAAGAGAGACGTCGGAAAGTGATTGGAGGTATGCCTAGCGTCTGGAACGAACCGGAATTGATTGGTCCTATGTGCTAACAGCCACCACCACCTACAAATAGACGTCACGTTGACAAAGACCTCAAGCCTTATAAATGCATCTCGGACAGATGTCCGGAATCTCACCCTTGCTTTACGGGGTTCGAAGAATGGCTTAAACATATGCACGGCCATAGCCAGCGATGGTACCAAAGAGCATTCCCTAACCCAGGTTGGATATGCGCTGTCTGCGACCATGATGAGATTTACACAAGCCCACAGGGCCTATACTCTCATCTCGAGAACTCCCACCCCGGCCAATTCAGCCCCAGTGAACGCCAAGCGATCTCAAGACAGAGCGTTATGGAGAGGCCACGACCAAGGAATGAATGTCTGCTCTGTTGCTATACTGTCGAAGAACTTGAAGAATCAGACAACGGGCCTGCAAATTCCGCAACATCAAAGAGACATAAAGAGCCGTTACTGGAAGAACGCAACAAGATGGCACGGATGACACTGGAAATGCGGAATCCGGACCCTCATACAGCAGCCTCGGAAAGCCTTGATACATCTTCAGACTCGGACGATGAATCGTATCGTAGCAGGATGAAACAATCTGCAACAGCAGAGAACTCGAAAATGATGGCTCGACATATTGCCGCACACCTGCAGGTCTTGATGCTTCTAACGATTCGTCTGTCGTCCTTGTCAGTCGATGACGTTGACTCTGATGACGATGAAGTCAACAGCTACTCTGTCGACATCAACGACAGTGAAAGATCATCAGAGTCGGAGATGACTGATTTAATCTCCGCCAGTGCTGCCGATACAGATGTGGAAATGTCGGATACACACACGCTCCAACTAAGCGACAGTGACGACGAAATGGCTGGAGCCGATGCTCCTGGTGCTGATAACAGCGGGTCCATACCAGATGCGGCTGTAGATCTCAGCGATATTCCACGACCATACGACGAGCTGGACGGTGAGAATGATCCTTTTCTACAGAAACTGGTGAAGTCGGGGGCCTATCAAGCACACTCAAAAGATCCCGTGCCAGGAGCATCGGAGCCCGTCATACGAATAGTATCCCCACCGGTTGAAGACAAGGACGCAGATGAGAATATTCACAAACTGGAAAAATCAAACGGACCGTATAGCTACCCGGATGCAGACGTCCGTATTGACAACGTCATCCTTCCGAAGCATATGTCTCGGTTTAAAGCATCCTCCGATGGGGCAGTGTTTAAGTCCAGAGATCCGTCTTGCGAGAGAGAACGGCCGCTAATCAACCTGGTTTTGCCAAGCCCACCTGACAGTCCGCTATTATCTTCCTCCGTGCCAGAGATCAATATTGTGGATGCGGACGGTCATTCAATAGATATAGGCTCAAGTCCAGGTACCAAGGAACTTGAGACTTCGGAAGTCGTGGGGCGCGATGTGCCGGACAGCCCGGCAACGACAGTTGAAAACAGAGAGAACTTGGGGAGGGTAGTAGAGATCAGTCCAACGAATGCTGAACGGTCGGAATCCGGGCATAGTACCGCGGCACTTGCCTGGGGAAAGCTCGCAGCAGCCCTTGCCGCTGGACGTCTCACTTCCGACGTCTCTACTGCAGAGCCCGAGGGTGAATCTCAGCCTGCTCCTGATGAACAAATTTTTTCGGTGACCACTACGCAATATAACGATCTGACCTCGTCGGAGTTTATCTCTGCCTCAGCATCCCAGGATGCCGACGGCATGGCAAGCGCGTCCAGCATCCCGACAGAGAAAAGTTCGGGTATAGCCCCCTTGGTCGTTGGCAGGTCCCCTGGCACAGGGAAATCAGCGGTTGGAAATCAAGATTATGCTGCTTCAAGTATCGAACCCCCGAATCCCGACCATCGGCACGATGAATTAGAAGAAGCGACCACTGTACCAGGCCCTGCGGCTGCATTCCTCGGGCGTCGGAAACGTCCAAGACAATTTTGGTATTGTGTGAGTCTATGTCCGAGGGCAAATATCGAACGCGGGAATACAATGTCTAACATCAGCTTGCAGAGTTACTGTAACGAAGGCCCCACAAGTGCCAGCAATAAGTTGTGCCAATACTGTGACCGCGAAAGGACTCTGGATTGCCGGGTTGTACGTGAATAAGTACTTTCTGAGGCAGAGATAAAAACAAAGTCAGTCGGGTAAGTACCTAGGATCCAGGAACTTCGGTTATGTCTTGTTAGTTGTTGCCAATCAAGGGCATGATAATGAGCGGTCAAGAACCACCGTTATCCCAACGACCATCTTGACCCAACCTCCAAGTGGTTAGACGAAACCTGTTCAGAGTCACCTTTTCCCATGGTTGTATCCAGGAACCAGACCATGGTTGCTATTTTATCATCACGGATTCAGTAGCAATTATTATTATTGTTCTTACACCGTGGGAGGCCTTGCCTCCATCCCAATGGGATAAGCGGTCCCTCTACAACTATTTTAACGCGTAAGCGAACTA
>MU864398.1:173526-191676 GCA_033296905.1 Podospora australis | reverse complement strand
GTTGTGGAATAATGAAGTGTTGAATATTGAGGTGGTGTTTCGCGTAGAAAGTGGTGCACTCGCTTATTTGGTGCACTCGCTTATCACGCACGTTAACGGTGATAATAGTCTTTGTCTGTAGGACTTGGAGCCAACCGCTTGTACGGGTGGATTGAAGTCTTCTGTCTGAAGGACCAAATAAGAGGTTGCTAGATTACCAAGTAAGCTAACAACCTCTACCATGCGCCTCGAGAATAAAAGCCAGCTTCAAGAGTTCCTAACCGCGATAGAGGCGGCTGGCGCAGCATGGCGGCTTGGGATGCATGAAGCCATTGTCACCAGTCCCAACTTGAACCCCAGCAAAGGCAATATTGCGGTGGGGGGTTGTTCCCTAGTGCTAGGTTAAAGCTTTTGAGGTTACATGTAGCGAGCATATCTCATGACAAGAATTGTTGAGCAAGTAATTATTAATAGTCCTGATGATGGACATGTTGTAGGTAAATTATTATTTACAGGTGAACGATGCTCAGCCCGAAACAAATAGTTCTAGCGGGAACTCTCGGTGAAGTTATACCTGTTCTCTGTCTTCACATCAAATGGCGCAGAGAGTAATGACTCAGCGCAAACATTACCCACCAGAGCCACGTCAATTCTGGCATGCAGACCCAGATTGTGATAAAATCAGCAGCCACACATGATTCAAATTCCAAACCAGAAGCCTTCTACGGCAACGATGACGACCACCACCGCCCAAACACTCTGATTATTCAGCGTCAGTTGGACAAGAGGTCAGGCAGTTTGGTCACAAGTATTGTATTAAGTTTTTATGCAAAAAGCTAGATTGCTCTCAATCCAAACTGCCCGATCCAAAACCGCCACAGGGCATCAGTCACTGACTGACTCCGAGCTGACTCAACCCCCCTCCTACCATCTCCATATTCCTATCATCTCTGCACTCAAAGAATGATAGTAGGCATCGGCAAATCAGCAGAAGCAGCAGCGCACTTGCAAGCTATATTCTCACCACGTCAGTCACCTATCCCCAACAAAACAAAGGAAAAAGCAAAAACTCACCATTCAAACCAGCAGGGTAAACAGCATTATACTCCTGCTGCGTGCACCTCTCCAAAACACAATCACCCATCGCCATCGCAATCGGCTGGAAATTCACACCGCACTGGCACTCCATGTCTCTCAGCCCCGTGCACCCCCACTGAGGAGTCAAAGTATGAAAACACTCGTGCGCGCACTCAGGGATCTCCCTGACCGCAATCTCATCGCAGTTCTCTGCCGGAGCGTAATGGTACACATACGCGGCCTGAGCCCTCACGGTCGTAGTGGTAGCGTTCACCCCCAAGCACCCGCAGGCGGAGGCGTAGTCGCTTTCCTGCCTGCACTCGTCGGCGTAGGTAGGGAGGGGCTTGGCCGGCGCGGCGGTAGTAACCGGGAGGACAGTAGTGGGAGGAAGGGCGGGTCCGGAGGTGGTGGTGTAGATCGTCTCGGTCCAGGTGCGCTGGGCACCGGTCACGGTCACCTTCAAGAAGGCGGAGCAGTCGGCCTCCCGGGTCTCGAGGGGGATGGGCTTGCGGCCGACGCCGAGGACTTCGCGGTTGCAGCGGTCGTGGGGGCTGCAGGCGGGGACGGTGGGCTTAGGAGGTTGGGGCTTGGAGGGGCCCTTGCCGCCGCCGGGACCACTGTGGGCTGGACCGCTGTTGCCGGGACCCTTTCCGACGGCGCCGGCGAGGCTAAGGGAAGCGAATGCGAGGATGAGAGTAGCCTTCATTTCAAGGGGTGATGGTTTAGCTGGAAGAGAAAGAAGCTGTCTGGGAAGGGGATGGAGGTGAAGAGAGTGATGAGGAGAGGATAAGCCCGAAAAGAGGGAGGATCTGCGCGCCTTATGTATGCCATCCTGTCTCGCTTCTCGTCAAGTCTCATCGATGTGGGCTCTTCGAATTCGTGGGCAGTCCTCGGCGTCTCTCGCAGTTGTTGAAGAACAGGCTCCTGCTTGGCGTGTGTAAAAGAGAGCAAGGGACCACCTGGGGAGTACCCCTACCACTGCTCCACTTTCACCATCTGATGAAACCCAGAAATCCTATCTGATCGATCTTATCAATCAGTCTCTGATCAATCTCTTTGTGGTTCCCCCTCTTAGTCAGCGGCACACCCCTCTCTCGATAGCCAAATGTGCCGTTTTATGTTGACCGTATCGTCGGTTCCTGCAGGTCAGTTGACTCTTAATCGACGGGGATCTTGACGAAAAGCTGCCGTTGCAAGGAGCTCGTGGATCATGGTAAGTGCTGCGGAAGCTTTCTTCCGTTCAGTTGAGCTTGACGCCGCCTTTGCGTCAAAAGTCCGTTGGAAGGACCTCGATCACTTAATTCTTGGTGTCGTTGTCTCTACAAGGCATCTCATCTCTCATGGTGTTGTCGAACTTGATACACCCGAAGCACAAGTCCATGGTCTTTTCCTCGACGTATCTCATACCTTATCCATGTTTTGCAAGAGCCCCAGGAACGGCAATTCCTTCAGAGGCTCGGAGCTGGTGTTGAGCGACTCCAGTAGAAGTTAGCACTGCAGGGGTACCCTTCACCCCCGTCGTCAACCGATCTCGGCACGGACAATGGAAAGAATCCGGCTACTAAAATTCACGAAGCGGATCTGATAAGATCCATCTGATAAATTTCTTTCTTCTGCCAAGCGACCGAAGCTTTTCGGTTTCCAAATCTTCAGTTGGTGGATCTTCGCGCTCTCCGTCTTTGCTCTTCTTCCCAGATGTCCTTGACCGCTGCAGGAGCAATGCATACACGCTCGGGATCTTCGGCCAGGTGAGATTCTGGACACATGCAGTCTGTCCTGCAGTGTGAACCATGGAGGGGGAGGCCACATCAGCCAAAGAATAATTTGCAAAATTCTCCCTTCGTCATGGGGGCATGTTGATATCCAGGTGGCCTTTAAGATCTGTTGGTATGATGGGTCGCCTTTCCGATCGTACGACCCGTAAAAGATTTGGACTCTCTGTGGGGCTATCAGTGACAGCTTCATGCACTCCATCCCATTGATCCAGCTTGATTGCGGCGTGCCTGCGTCTGTGCCATCTGATGCGATGGGTGGAGCAAAATTGTTTCTCTTGTTACATGTGAGATCTAGCTATTGAACGCTACAATGTCTTCATATGTGATACCATACGTCTCACCACATTTTTTCCTTCAGCTCCCAGCAACGCCGTCTCTGTCCATCAAAACAAGCAAGTACGCATTATTGCGAATTCAGCAAATCATCAGCCATCGCGACATTCGTCGTCGTCCAATCATCACCCAAGTCCAACATGATCGTCCTCATACCAATCCCTACAGCACAAAGTTCACATACGGCCCTAGCACATCCATGATCTGCTGATTGTAGTCAATATCAGACACCCAGTCGGGGATGCCATCTTGAACTGGTGCATTCTCCTGTTCCCCGGTGGCGTCATCAAGAAGCCGGTTCAACATGGCCGGGCTGGTTGCTGGCGCCGGTTCTGAGGCAGGCTCCTGAGACACAGACAAGCCCGAACTGCTGGGGGCATCATCGTCAGAGATCCTCAGACAATGACTGTCGATGTCTTTCGCCTGGTAAAGAACTTCGTCCTTGGCGCCCCTTCTGAAGGGTCCTTTACTACCAGCGTGTCCGATTCCTGAGTGCATCGGCCTGCCTGTGTATGGTGAGGAAACTCGGTCATCCAGCCCTGCTTCAACTTGGGTGCTACCGAACCCCAAGTCTACCGAAGCTGAGCTGGACGGCAATAATCCACGCTCCATGTCTGCAGCTCCACCTGCGTGTGAACCCTTTCCAGATCTTGATATCTGGGCTTCAGCTCCGTCATCCGTCTCGTATGACAGATCGATGCATTCCAAATCGAAATCATCAAAGCCTGCGGCTTCCCAGTTCGTGCCGGCCGACTGACCCCGTTGTCGTGTTGCCGACTCAGGCTGAAAGTAACTTGACATCTCCTTGTCCTTCGGTTTCTGCCGTTTAGCTGCTCTGTCGCAGATCTCCAGGTGAGAATCCACACCGTCGATCGCATCTTCAGCCTTTCGTTTTGGCTTTGGCTTCTGTGCCACACGTTTCCGTGGCTTGTCCAGTCCCTCCTTGCAGCATTTGTGATTGCAAGGCTTGCCTGTCTTTGTGAGCGTGCCGCCTGTACAGATGTGGTTGCACTGCCATCGTCCGTTCGGAAGCTGAACGGGATCATGGGTGGCATCCGATGTGTATTCCATGTCCTCCGGAAAGCTTTGGGACTGCTCAATCAGCTCCTCGATAGATGGACAATCGTCATCATCCAGCTCGCCCGCGTCCATATCCTCGTCGAAAGCTTCGGACGCCGGTGGCTGTGCACGGCTGGTCGATTTAGCGGCGATGACATGGCTACTGGCCGCTGCTTGCTCAGCGTCTTCCGCAGCGAGGAGTAGATCGGAATCGTCAATATCATCGTCATCCAGGAACTCTTCTTCCTTCACAACTTGCGGGCGTGAGATTGGAGTGTGCTTCGGTATCTTTGGCTGCGCAGGAAACGCCGATACTGGGATACCGTGGTGGAGCACCTTGGAGACAATCGTCCCGACAATCTCCTCACAACTGAAATGGCAAAGAATCTGTTCCTCAGCATGGTGAAGCTCTGCTGTGAATCTCACCTCAAATCCCAGCTCTTTGTCGAGTTTACGGATGCTTCCGCGCCAGAAGTAGCAGAGAGCCCCATCCGATGTCTCGGCTAGGAACGTGATGCCCGGCGTCTTCTTCTTCCAATCCGGCACACCTTTGCGATTGAAAAACCGTAAAGTGGCTTTAACCTCGACGTCGACTCTGGGTTCCTCCCCTCTCAAGTGGGATCTGTGACCAACCATGGTGAGATCGAGGCCAAGGTGAGGAAATTTCTCCAAGCTGGCCAGAATGGTGCTGCCAAACGGATGCTTCCTTGACATTGCACCCTCGATTTCGTCAGGGTACTTGGATGCAAGCTCCAGAACAGTCCGAATGCCTTTTCCCGACAGTTTGCGCATACCAGCAGGCCCAATGTTGGGGATCTGGGTGAGTTGGGTAGCCCGCCCATCCCATGCACCTGCAGAGAGAGCCCTTGAAAGCTCCAGGGCGTTCTTCATACCGATAGCATCGCCGTCGTGTCCCTTGCAGTCGACCACAGCGCGAACCAGCCGGTTGAGTCGTTCAAACACCAGTTTCTGCTCGATGACGAGCTGCCGCCGAAGTTTGTTGCCGTCACCAGAGTCTGGGACCTGGACGCAGCCAAGTTGGGCTTGAACAATGAGCGAAATCTTGTGCCAGGTCTGTGTGACAGTCTCCTTGATGGGGTAGACGATGAGGGGATCTTTGTTGATTTCTCGGAAAACAGCCCTCTCTGCGGGTTTGAATCGGAACTCCTTGAACTCGGCCGCCTGCGCGAGAATGACGATCTGGAAAAGTTAATGTTGCTCAGTCGCAAAACAGAATCTACACAAACAAGAGCGTTGCAGGTACATGCAAGGGGCTGAGGGTGGTGATAGGAGTGTCTCGTGCAGAGTGTTCCTGTTTGGCGAGACAAAGAACAAAAAAGATTTGACCTACCAGCGTGTCCATCTTGACTCCTCGAGGCATCTGCAAAATCATCTTCATCGTTGCGAACTCGACCATGTATTTCGACATGGCGCGTCCGTAATCCGTGGACTTGAAGCTTTCGCCGTCGGTCATAAGCTGCGCCTCCTGAAGTTGTCGGATGTCGCGTTCACAGATGCTCTCAAGCTGATCATCAATCGGATTTGGATTCGAACTGTCACCGATAAGTTGGTAATATTTCGGATTGCGTCTTAGGCGGACACTGAGAAATGTGCCGCCTAACCAGACTTTTGCGGATGTGATGTCGTGAATGGTGCCAAGGCAAACCTCGGAGTTCAAGTGTTCAATCAGGTTAAGGTGGAGAGTGCTCTCGAGGATTTCCTGCCCCGATGCCATCTTCTCATAGCGCCCCTTGTTTTCTTTGCGTGTGACGATGATGGCGGTGGCATTATCATCAAATTGAGGGCGGCCAGCTCGGCCGAGCATCTGCATCACCTCGAGATCCGAGTACTCCTGCAGCGTATCGTCCATGTAGCCCACTGTTCCCTTCAGAACCACGGTGTGACAAGGAAGGTTAATTCCCACTGCCAGGGTAGAAGTGCAGCAGATGACCCCCAGCTCGCCCTTCAAGAATGATTGCTCAACCGCATTTCGGTCCTGAGCGTCAAGGCCGGCATGATGGAAAGCCACACCCAGTTGAACAATCTCCTGCAGATCTCTGCCGATGACCGGGATCCGTTTGGACGGCATGGGCCACTGCTTTCCGTTGTTTGCAGCGTAGTCAGCCAATAAATTTGCAGTGGTTTCGCATGACTTCCTGGTGAAACAGAAGACGAGGATGGGCTTCTGTTGCGAATGTCTGGAGATCAGACCAGGGAGCTTCTGGTCGAGATACTTGTCAAAGATGAACTCGTTGCCGCCGCACTCGAACCCGTAGACGAATTTCTGAAGCTTTACAGGCCTGAATTCCTCACCAAATGTCTCCCTGTAGGCCGGTAGGTGTTGCGTGGTGTGATTTCGACCCAGCCATTGCGCAATATCGTCAGAGTTTGGAACTGTAGCACTCAGCGCAACAAAGCGGACGTTGCTGCCAATGGTCTTCATGCGCGATACCACGGCTTCTAGTGTCGCGCCACGCACGTCCTTCAGGATGTGGACCTCGTCAATGAGAAACAGCTCGACCATCTGCAACAGTCTCCGGTGGTCCTGCCACTTTCGTGTGATGGAATCCCATTTCTCGGGGGTCGTCACGATGATGGAAGCGTCCCCAACACGCCGCATCTCAGCTTGAGAGGTGTCTCCCGTCAGTTCAGCGCATCTGAGATTGATATGCTTGAACTTCTTCTCCCAGTCCCGTGCCTTTTCCGAACACAGGGCTTTTGTCGGAGCCTGGTACACAATCTTGAAGTTTTGGTTCCCGCGTTCTAGAGCAAGTTTACAGATAGCAAGCTCCAAAATGGTTGTCTTGCCGCTGCCCGTGGGCGCAGCCACCACCACGTTGTCGTTGGTGTGGTAAACAACCTCGAAGCACTTTGACTGGACTGCATTCAGCAGCTCGTAAGGAAAGACAGCACGAAAACTGTCTGGCAACTCCTTTCGCAGGCTTATGAGTTGTATTCCGTTGATACGAGGCGGGCCAGTTGCAGATGGCGAAGGTTTGGGTTGAGAATATTCCGCAGTGGGTGCGTCACGAGTAGGCAATGCAGGGGAAGACTCCGGTGGCAATGTCGAGTGAAGAGCCTGATATGCTGAAGATGCGGGAATAATCTGAGTATTCATCAAAGGGCTGGCCATGCGTGCTGGGGAGTGTGTCGATGGCAACCGTGGTGCGACGGCCTTAAACGCCGGGTTATATTGTTGCTTTCGCTCACTCGCCCTCAAACTCGGGCTCGAGTTGCTGGGCGGATGGTTGTTTCTCGGCACTGTCCGTTTTCCGGTAGAGGTGGTTCGGGATTTTTGCGCTAAGAAAGATCAGAGAGGCATTCAATGCAACAAATTCGGGGTGGCTTACAGTTGCGGTATGCAGGCGTTTGCTGTTGCTGTGCGGGTTTGCCCTTGGATTTGGCTGAAGCCTGAGGCTGCCCTCGACGCACAGCTAAGCTGAGAGCGTTCGTGTTGTTCTCTATAGTCTGCGACTGGGTTGGATTCTGGAAGTAACTGCTGGAGTAATATCCGTTGCTACCACTCGCCTGATGAGGACCTGTGTGTTTGGATAACCGATTCAGGGCATCCAAATACTCGGGATGCTGCTCGATTGGCTCTGCCATGGAGTGTTCCTGTTCTTCTGGTGTGCAATAGTGTGTCGATTCAAGTCTTGGCTGTGTGTATTGAGGCTCAAGATCGGAACGGGCTTGTCGAGGCTGGTAAGGGATTCGGCGGGTCGGTTCCGGCTGTGAACGGGCCTGGTTGAGGAGGCTTCGGTCTTGTTATTGTCAGCACAGAGTTATTTGGAGTGGACATGGAGAGCCGCCTACCAAAGTCATCCAAGCCATCGTCAAGGCAGCTAGTCGGACTATTGGGGTGTTGCAAGTTGTTCGAGGGGGCATGAGCGGGTTCCGAATATCTGAAACGGTTGAGAGAGCTGACCCGGGTTGTGTCGGTGTTGTCCTCGCTGACGGGAGGGATGCGGGACGTCCCGATGCCGTAGGGCAGGTTGGGCATCCATTGTCTCGACATCCTGATGATCGGAACAGAAACAAGCGACTCTTTGAGTGATGGCTGTCTCCTGTTGCGGGCATTTGAGCCGTGTTCAGGAGAAGCCGGAATAACGAAGGAGAAGCGGCGTTTGCGGAGGACTCTGTGGGTGCCCGAAAGAGGTGTCAGGGCACGTTATGTCGAATGTTCGATCCATTTTGGACTATAACACCAGATGCTCCTTCTGTGCTGGCCTGCTCACTCTGCTCTGCCCCCCCCCCACGCACACCATCGAGAGTGTGCAGGTGCCTAAAATGATGATACGAGTCTTACAATGAGTTGTGGGATGAAATCCATTTCGTCTTTTCTCCGCGAGGGCGGTGATAACAAATTGATTTCACGTGCAAACTTCCCAGCCAGCTGAAGAATGCTTGTTCAGAACCTTGCCAGACGAAAAGCAACTTAGACAGTCTTGAAGATACCGAAAGTTTGCGAGTGCGCAAGTATTGTGTAATGGACCGACCTCGTTCCCATACAATGGCGTCCATATAGATCTGGGTTCATTTTCGACATCTCGGATCGTGTGGAAAAGTACATAAATGACAACCACCTTGACGAACATGATCTGTGGCTTGGGCGATGATTGGGGTATTGATGCTTTTCAAGTCTGTATCTGATCTGTCTATCCAGAACTACTGCTGCTTTATAGGAGGTTGTGTGCAAGCCAAAGATGTCCTTGTTTCCACCGCCTGCCAACCCCAAAACCGGGGGTTGCTATGCCCAAAATCCTCATGGCCAAAAAGAAAGCCCTATTCCCAAACACATGTCGTGCAACTCCACTTTTTGGGAAAAACACACGATGCAAAAATAAAGTCCCCACCCTTGAGCTCAGGATGGAGTAATTTTTGACAACTGTGAGATTCGAACTCACGCCCTTTCGGACCACGGAATTCTTGGGTAGAATCGGTATCAAGGATGTTCCTTAACGTGGCGCCTTAGACCGCTCGGCCAAGTTGCCTGGTGGGTTGTTGATTCTGGTCATCAAGCTCAGAGCTCATGATCCACTACCAGCTGCATCCGCGATGGCGTTACCACTCAATCATCAGCTTTTTTCCCTCTGGCCGATGATGTGCGGCCGAAAGGCAGGGGAGAGGCGGGCCGAGAGGAAGAAAGCCCAGCGCTAAGTACCGAGTCCATGGGGTTGACGCTCAGACGATCCTGATCGAGATAGCGTGGTGTGCCTTCGATCGCCGTCTTCTCCAGACGAGCAATGTTGATTGGCGGAGGTCGGGGACGTCGTGACTCGGGAATGCTGTACAGATATGTCGCTGCAAGAACAAGGGCCGTACCAACGACGAACTGTAAAAAGTGTAAGCGCAAAGATCCCGACAGGGCGACGTGCTCTCACTTACCGAGAAGCTGATCTGGAAATTGAGGAAGACCACGCAAAACACAAAGCTGATGACGATGCTAATGCTAGTAGCAAAGTTCTTGGCGATGTTGTCGGCGTAGTTGATGCAAAGCGAAGTCAGCAGGCCAGAGGTTGCCTGAAACGCAATCGCCGTCCACACGATGCCATTATATCCGTCGAGGAAGCCATGCTTGGCAATCTGCTCGCCGTCGTTGAATATGACGCCAATGAACAGGGCTGGGAAGAGTGAATAAAAGGAGAGCTGAACGTTCCTTGTCCACACCGTAGCCGGAGACGACGACTCCTTGAGCACCTTCTCAAAGTAAACTCCAGTTAAGCCCGACACGAATGAAGCAACCAAGACGGCAGTTAAGCCAACCGAGTAGTTCATCTTGACCTCGTGATCTTGGTCCTCCCTGATGCCTTCATACGTTCCGGAACGACGGGTAAGCTCGCTCGCAAATTCGGTGACACCCCGTTTGGTCAACTCCCTTGCAGCCTCGGCTAAGCCACCTGCAAATTGTCCCAGCTCGTGTACCGATCGCGGGAAGAAGTGGTCGCTGAAGTCGTGGATATCCAAAGAGAGGTCCTTTTTGCTGCCAGGAAGCGAGACGATCGACACGCCGAACGTGAGCACAAAGAGAGACAACCAGCGTCTGAAGCCCAGCGTGCGGCCGAGCAAGAGGACCATGAAGAGGGCGGTGGTGATAATCTGGTAGCAAGTCAGTGTCTTGTCCCGGTGGTCGTAGCACTGAGATCCCTGACACAACCTACCTTCAGCTGGTAAAGGACCTGGAAGTGGACCGGGTCCAAGTTTCCCAGCGCAACATACTGCAATGTATTTTCGAGCGTGTACAGAACCGCAGGTATAGCCAACTTCCATCCATCTCCTGAGAAGACCGTATGCCAGACCTGCTCGAGCAGGACTGTCGCGGGTGTCTGGGGCGCCAAGTTTCTCGAAACTTCGTAAAAAGCAAACGTCAGGGATATTGCGAGCTTGAGAACCTCATTGAGAAGCACGGCGGTCGAGGCAAAGTATCGGTGGTCTCCCGAGGGGGCCATGATTCGGGAGTAATGCATCACCTGTGGTTCAGTTACGTCAGCGGGCGCCGTATCCGCATTTGGTAGCTGAAGAGAGACATACCAGTATTAAAGCCGAGTTTTGGAACGTCAACTGTTCCCAGATATGTTAGCTTTCAGCTGCTCCATATTTGCCCCAGAACTTGCGTACTGTGATCAACGAAGCCTGCTTCATCGGTAAACCCAGCAGTGTTGGTCCGCTGGAGGGCTGTTTCTGGGCATGGGGCGCCATGTTCAGTGGTGTAGCTCTGTAACACCGTTGGCGACGAGGATATGGAGGTTTTTGTGAACTGATCGAGACAGAACGTGTTCGGTATGGGTGAAGCTCTCCCCAATTCCAAAAAAAAAAAAAAAAACAATTTTTTTTTTTTTTTCGTCTTGACGGTAAGGACAGTGATTTCGACGGCTGGTTGGACCCCTCCCTACGTCAGAGAAAAAGGAGAGCCTGGAAGTGGTTGGCGCACAAGGGGCACAATCGCGTTTCGGTGGCCGTGTTTCGCCAGCGCTGCACCAAATTATACAGAGACAATAGGGTCCTCAATCGTCGTCGGACAAAGAATCCGCAGTCGCTTCCAAAGGGATGGAAAGAAAATGGAAGTCGAAGCCCTCCCAGACGCCGGCGTCATCGATAGGTATTTGAGGATTCTGGCGTCTCCTCCGTGCCGTTTTCAGATTGTTTTTCTGTTGCTTTGCACAGCTCCCCGTCTCTGATATCCAAGCTGTGAGGTCGGGGCACGACTCCCTCCCCTGCACTTGCAGATCGCCAAGAAGTACCCTGCAGGTACCTCGGGTTGGGTGGAAGCAGCGGTGCGGGGTAGGTACTGCTGACGTACCTCAGCTGTCGATCTTCTGGAAAGCAAGTCGGTGCCACACCGATCATGATCTCACCAGACAGCGACTCACAGAAAATTCGGAAAGCACGGGCGGCACAACAGTTCCCGAGATGGACAAATGTTGGTTTGGTAAACTCGGCGTTTGCGCAGCACTTTATGTATAAACAGAGAATATTCTTAGATAAACGAGTTTCATCTGATTGTTAAACTTTCAGGCGTTCGCATCTTATCTTTCAACCATTTGTCTCGCTGCCCCAAAACCATCTCGAAGAAATAGCGGGTTGAACCCCTCCCTTTTTACATATGCCCTGCTCCATCAACCATCATCGACGACGTTGAAGCCCGCCGCCCTTTCCGCTGATTGAATCAGAGACCGACAAACTATCGAGGCCGATCTGGCATAGCCGGCTCTTTTTCCAAGCAATCCATGTCACACAGAGAACGAGGAGGTTGGGGCGGGTGATCGATCCACCAGACACCGCTTATTTTTTGTTCGAGAAATGCCATTTGCTCCGCGTCGGTCACCCGAGCCACCCCTCCCCCGCATTCTAGGCCCGATGACCTTCACCTCGGAGCCAACCACCATTGCAGGAGAAGACTGGATTGATGAAGCTCTGAAGCAGGATGCGTGATACATGATGGCTTGTTTGGTGTTACGCATGGATGCATGTTTGACAGTCGCTCCGTGAAAGGAACTCTTGGAAGGTGAGTTGAGTTGTCTTGAAGATTTCCGTCCGGGCACAGCGAGCCATGCCGATAATCCGGAGCCAAGGCCGGCGCTCCGATCGGACCCACTTTGCCGGTTTCCTCGCATCTTGCACCGCGACGCCCGTAAATCAACTATACGTTCTTCGTAAATCGATGATATACCCCCCACCACGCCTCGTCTAGCCACCATATATTCGCAATGTTAAGCCATGCTTAATCTTTGTCACGATGCGATAATATTGGTGGAATCGATGGAATTCATCCACTGTATTGATGGCTGTATGAATTAATTCTAAGCTAAGGAAGAAAAGAGGAAAGGAATTCCCCAGGAAGATCCGTAGCCTGTGGAAGTATCTATGCTATGTGCCGGCTTGGTTGCCGGTACGGTTATCTAATCTACAATGGGATTGGCCAATCAGAGGGTGAATGCAAACGTGGCCCGTGCGCAGGTGTGCCCAGCAAGGCCAATTGGCTGCGCCGTGACAGGTAGGTGACTCGGTGCAGCTGTGACGGCAGCTGCATGACGTCGCACATGACCAATTGACTACCTTCCAAAAGGATGTCAGAATTCTAAGACTGCTCTTAGAATTCAGAGTGCGAACATATATACTGTTTACGGATCACGCCAATCCGTTACAAAGGTGATCGAAGGTCAAAACTTCATAAAAGAGAGCAAGTTATGAATACAATTTTGCCATCAACTTTCTAAGAATAAATTGCGTTACGAAGTTTAGATAAGTACCGGAAGAGGGAATCTTCGACTTCCCCTGCCAACGTCTTGTCAATGCCAGTTCCTGATAGCTGTCCAGTGAATGGACAATAACCCGGAGCTAACTCCCAAGCCCAGCTATCGTAACCGGAACTTTATAACACTCGACGGGATGATAGGCTGCGGTATCTCTTCTCCGACATGACTCGGATTTGCATCTGACTGCTGGAGGATGTCATTGCAGGATGCCAAAGAAACAAAAACTTGAATTCTTATTAATTCTCCGGAGTTCAAGGAAAATGATTAACCTCCAAACTGCAAGGCTTTCTCTTGAAACTCCCGATAGGAAAAACCGCTCCGGCAAGAATAGGGAGACCGTTCCGCCAGATGCACCAAAAAAAGCTGGACAACGTATTCATACAACATCCACCGTCCCCTTCATCACACCACCATTTCCCACTCCCATTTTATGCAGCCTTGGCCGAGGGTGAGTTCTCCAAGCTCTTGCTGCGTCCACCAAACATGAAATAGGCCGCCCCAAGACCGACGACGCCAGCGCCGAGATAACTAGAAAAAGAGGTTACCTCCCGAATCACGTTCAGATACTTTCGAAGGAAGCCGACATACACGAAATTCTTGTTGGGGTTCGTGCCGTCCTTGTTGTACACTTTTGCGGTGCCCTTGTCTCCGACGTGGGGGCCCTGGGGACCTGTGCTTTGGAGACGGATTTGTTGTTGGCGGAGAGCAGGGCGCACGACAGCGGTGCGGATGGCGTTGATTCTTTGGAAGTTCATTTTGACTGATGTGATTGGTACTTGATTGCGATTGATTTTGAGATGGAGTTTAATCGAGTTCGAGATGCAAGATTTCGTATTTCTGATGCAAAGGTTCTCAATCCCAGCGAGGTTCAAGAAGGTGGTGTTCTTAAGGGAAGCTCGTAAGTATGACATCATGACACACTGACAGGTTGACTGGAGCAGGACGGGGTGAACCGAGCCCCGCTATAAACGTCCAGTCCCATCCTACCCAGGGCGTTCATGCCGTTCCACTGCATTTTTATCACTGCTGTCAGTTTCGAACAAAGCGCGATGGGTGGGATGCAGCCCAGATTGGCGGGTTATCGCCAAGCCTCCTTCAGCCTTGCAGTTGTCCTATATTCAACTCGACATATCGTCCTCGTTATAAAAAAGTTGGTCTCTCATTACTGCACCTCTTTGTGGATGCCCGGTTCACCTTATCTCTTTCCCCAACGCCCCTCTTCCCGTCACCCGGCTTCTCCCCTCATCCCCTCGCGAACAGTGCCAGTTGCGCGTCGTAACCCCGCCACGGTTCTGTGTGCTTCACATCGTCCAAACCCGGTTGGGTTAATGGCAGATTTAACAGCAGTGCTTGTGGAAAGAGCACGACCCGCCGCAGCAGGTGAAGCCGACGTTCATGCCGCCGCCGCGCATGGAAACATCAGTGTCCATTTGAGGCTGAGGCTTCTGAAGTCCAGTATCTCGTCAGTTCCATTCCACTTTGTTTATCGGACTACATAGGGTGACGCGTACTGGCTGTTCTGACACGATCTGCTCCGCTTTCTTGTCCGCGGCGATGGCCTCCATGGGCTCTTGTTGCGTGGGTGGTTGAACGGTCGGCATTTTTTTAATTTTTTTTTTTTGCTGTTCTTGTGAAGGCGTTCTTTTGGTCTTTGAAAGACGGATGGCTTGGAAGAACGTGGTAAGATGTGTTCTGCGTGGTTTGTAGTCGTCAGTTGTGTTGTGGTTGCCACCGTCAAACGATCTCACACCGCCAGGGCGGGTCTGTCACACACCAGCACGATTCGCGCTCGGTTTTGATCAGCTGGGTCCAGACCGAGGCCTCCCTTGTTTCCGCATGGTCTGTGCCTCGACATTTGATTGGTCTTTGAAGCGAGCTAGCGCCAAGATCTCACGATGGTGTCGTTGGACTTGTTGCGAGGGTTTCTTGGCGGGGCTTTCAGCTTGATCTTTTTTTGATCAAGTTCGAGATGCAACATGTACATACATCTTTGGGGTGCAGTTTGCGACTCAACTTCAACTGGCTATCAAGGTCACGGTATTTCCGAGAAAAGGTACAAAGTCCCAACACGCCTGCTTCATCATTCACGCTTTCGAAGGACGGCTGATCCACGCACATATGCAGCTGAATAAGAAGCCACAGGTGAATGGCAATGTTGATCACTTCATTTGTTCATAACAATTACCCACACTCCTCAGCAGTTTGGCAAGGTGATTCTACCAATGCCGGCTACATAATCGGTTGTCCTATAGGCCAGGACACCGCGTGCCACCCTCTCAGGTTGAAGCAGGTCGGCAATTGCTGCACTCTAACAGATTCTGGGGTGCATATCATGCGGTCCAACTGAACCCAACATGGCGGACATGGAAGGTCCTATTCCCAAAACAAACAAACAAACACTTTGACCGAGGAAGTAGAAACACCACGAAACTCCTCAATTGCCTCTTGCTGACGGCAGCAACCATCCAAGCTCGCTATGCGTTTGCTCCTACCTACCCATCTCAATCGCCTTCCAAAGATAAAAAGTCATAACAAAAGAGAGCAGACAAATTTCCCCGCCTAATCCAGTCGTCAACGGTAAACCCGAATCCGCAGACTGGCAAGCCGTCCGCAAAACCGGGCAAAGTAACCAACAGCCGAGACAACGGCGGCGTCTCCAACGTCAACAGCGACAACATCCGCTGCTTCGGCGGCGGCGCGACCACCCCGGGAAAAAGCCACCGTCACCGTTACCGCTGGGTCGACACTCTCGGCTTCAACGTCGCGTCTTCGGGCGGCATCGTCCATTTTGGCCGTCCCTGCCAGTTCTACATGGCACGCGTCCCCGACGACAAGGACATCAACACGTGGGAGCCCCAGGGTACAGGCAACGTGTGGTTCAAGGTGGGAAGTATCTCTGCCGTGTTGTCTAGCGGTGAAGGCAAGATACGGAAGGGAGATGAGGGGACTTGGCCTGCTTATCGTATGTTTTTTTTTTCGGACAATACCATGATTTGGTGGAGGGAATGCTAAAAGCCTGTGTGTGAGGTGAACAGACAAGACCCGGGTGAGTTTCAAGGTGCCGGCCAATTTGCCAAGGAGGGAATTATCTCGTCAGAGCAGTGGAGAGCATCGCGCTACAATTGCATCTCGCGCAGAACCCGGGCGGCGGCTCGCAGTTTTACCTGTTCTGTGGCCAGGTGAAGGTCGTCGGGGGAGGCAGCGGAGTGCCGGGTCCGCCGCTGGTGTCGTTTCCTGGAGCGTACAAGGCGAATGATGCCGGGCTGATCTGGCCGAACTCGCCGGCGAGGACGAGTTATACCGCGCCGGGGCCTGCCGTGTGGGAGTGAGCGCAGGAAGGATTGGCATCGCCTGTCTGCCTACGTAGTATGGCGTCGAAGTAGAACAAGATAACGGACGCTACACTTGATGTCATGCATCACGAATTCAGGGGTAGAGTCAAGAAGGGCAGGTACATGTACTGACATTAGCTTGAAGCCAAATAGCGGTCACGATAACAAGGTTAAGCAGGTGAATTAATGGTATTGGGACAAGTTAGGTTCTTCGATTTTGGATTGATTTCGATTTCTATTATCTGTGCAGTTTGGTTAGTAACGGAGGACTACAAAGGACTCAGAGAGCCAAAGGATGAAGAAAGCTGAAGAAAGGGGCAACATCTTATGATGCAGGTGTGTCCGTTGACACCCGGTAGATCATCGCAGCCGGATCCCTGGCATAAAACTCCAGGATCGGTTGATGAATACCCCACCTCATCAGCGTGGCCATCTCGTCGACCGTTTCGATCGGAAGGTGCCATTTCCTCTGGATGGTACGTTCGTCCTCGTCCGGCAACTCCATCTCGCCGTCGATCACGACAGAAGCGCCCCGGGAACGGCACAGGGCCGCTGGTTCGATGCAAGTCCCGTCCCAGTCGATGATACCAGAAACTCCCCTTGTCTCGCCCTCTGCTCCCTCCGGCGCAACCAAAACGTTTTCAGCGTGGAGATCGCTGTGCGTCATGCGTGGTCTGCTGTGTCGTTCAGGGACGTGAGGGCCAAACCGCTCGATCCGGTTGAGGACGTGGTCAGTGTTGATGGGACATTCCGGAACTTTGGAGATGAACAACTCACCGTTAGTAAACTGGCGCAGGTCTCTCTCGCGGCGCACCTGGATCAGCGCCCGCATGGAGTCCTCCCACCCTTCAAATGGTCCAAATCTCGGCAGCGTGTTAATGCTAAGGGGATAGATGCGCGGAGCGAATAACTCTGGGCACACCATGGGACCGACAAAGGCCTGTCGAGCGCCGCCCTCGGTGTCTCGGCGGTATATACTGCCGCACTGCTCGAACACGCTGGTGTTCCAGATGGTCATCCAGTGGTTGTGGGCAACCCACGTGGCGTGTCTGACCACCGCACGCGTGTGAGAGCGCGGGTCGCCGAGATACAGCGGGTTGCCCTCGATCAGCTCCATGATGGTGAACTCGAGGTTGTGCCTGTTGTTGGCGGACGAGTCAAAGAAGAAGACCTGTGGAGCAGGGACACCGCGGGCACGGACGTACACCGTGGTAGCCACCTCGCTTTCTGTGCCGTAGTAGGGCGCCCAGGGGAGGTTGAAGCGAAGGACTAGCACCCGTGGGACAGTGCGCCAGTTTGGGAAATGAGAGTCTTTCCACGGCTCGCGGGTCGAAATCCGGAAAAGAATTGAGTCCTCGCCGTTGCCGAATTCCTCCACCTCGAACTCAGCCGGCATGTTGAAGAGTCTTTCGTTGATGCAGTCCTGGAGGATTTCCCGGGCCATCTGGACCGTGACATCCTTCTTTCGTGTGGGATGGACAATGACGTTCATGCCCTCTGTGTACTTACTGTCCGGACCAAAGTCTTCGGGTTCGCTTCCGCGCTGTCGCTTGTCTTGGGTTTGAAGAGTCCAAGAGACATATTCGTTTTGGCGTTCGACGATCTGAAGGGCTGATGGCGGTTCGCTGGCGCGGAGCCTGTGCGGCCAGACCGTCTCGATTCCGGACATGTTTCTTTGTGGTGGTGGTAGTAAGTTAACTGTGTAGTGGGTTCAGAATTTGAAGACAATGCGCTATCTGCTTCTTTGAAGTTTGAGATCGCGTGTGTTCAAGTGTGTGTGAGCCTGCCAGAGACTTACTGTCTAACTCTGATGAGAGAGCTGTGTGTGAGATGATGATGAGA